>JAVIAB010000088.1:18919337-19206837 GCA_032433765.1 Megaustenia siamemsis
GAAATACTGTGGCAGCTAGACGTAATGTGACAGCTAAAAATACATGACATCTAAAAATAATGTGACATGTCAAACCAAGACACCATTTATAATAAAGTACAAGAGAAGTCACATTGATACAAAAGTAAGGCTTTTTCGCACCGCTAGTAAACGAAAGAGAAAATTATCTACATAAAATCATTGACCATCTTTGATTATCCAGACTTCGACAAATGCTTTTTTCCCCTGAGTTTTGAATTAATTCAATTTATCAATTTTTTTCTTTAATAATCGTGCAGGCCAATAATACGTTTTTAAACAGTCTGAGAACCGTAAATATTTAGCAGAATGGGCAAGTGAACGCTCGACGTCTACAAACAAAGGGTTGAAAATCATCATCACTGAGTGCCGTCTCCGCATCGAAGGTTGGCTACCATGGAGCGCCATTCCGCTCTGTCTATTGCTTTGATGGTGCAGGTTGTCATAGGTCGACTTGTTCATCTTTTAATGTTACTCGTCCATGTTAGTCTTTGTCTGCCACTGCCTCTTTTCACTTCCAAGATTACTATTAGTAGGCTGTTTTGTCTTTTAACATGCCAATAAAATATCTCATTTTCTTGTTTGAATTGTGTTTAGAAGTTCTCTTTTCATGTTTAGTCGTTTTAAGAATTCGTCGTTTGTTTCTTTTTTTTCCATCCAATTCCTCCTATGCTTCTGTAAATCCACATTTCAAAGGCTTCATTTTCACTTTTGTTTTCTTGTCTATAATATCCATGTTTCTGCACCATACAGGAAAGTTGAGAAGATATATCATTCAGTTATACTTAGTTTTAATATAAAAAAGACAGAGGTATGGTAACAACAAAGAAAAAGACATCACCTCAGTGCAAAATAAAGACAAGTTGAACGATATTACAACAGGAAATGATTTTAAATATTTGGGAACTTGTTATTCTCAGACGGAAGATGTACAAAAGAGGTGAAATGCAGAATGCTCAGGCAAAAGCAGATTTCCACAAAATGAGGAAGATACTATGCAATCCATTTTTGACAATAGAAACAAAAAGAGAGTTCTAAATGTTACGTAGAGCCAATCTTAACATATGGATGCTAATCATAGACAATAGGACAACAGACAAGAAATCACTGGAGTCTGTAGAAATGTGGTTTTACAGAAGAATGTTGAGAGAACCATGGACAGCTAAGAAGAGTAATGAAGATCTTATGAGAGAGGTCAAAACAAAAAGAGAGCTAATTTCCAATATTAGGAAGAAACAATCATCATTTTTTTGCCATGTAATGAGAAGGGAACAACTGGAATATATTGTAACAACTGGAAAATTGAGGGACGAAGAGATTGAGGGAAGCAAAGAAAAAAAAATAACAGACAGCTTAAGAGAATGGCTTGGCAGAAGGTCCAACAACAGAAATGATAAATAGCTGCCGAGATCGAAAGTTGTGGAGAGGCATGATCACCTACGCCAGCAGGTCCGGTACTTGATGATGATGATGCTGATACTTTGTTTTAGCCCTTATATTATTTGTTTTGATGTTAGTATATTTTTCATGGCCTTAAAATTACTTTTACCATTACTATACTTTTATTTATTTCGTTTTACGTTTTCCATCCAATATGCGTGTCCAAGGTAGTTATAGATCTGAGCTGTCTCCAGGTGTATTCCTTCAACTTGATATACACTTGTAAAATAAAAATCAGAGAGCCCCCATCACGTCAAGTTGCATATAGGGAATATGGTGTTAGTAACCATACATTTTACAGACCTTCAGCACATGATTTTTTAGGTAATGTGGTCGGTATTACGCCCGTGCCGCTTTACTTTCCCAGAAAAAATCGGTACCCATTAAAGGCTGGGTGAACCCGGAAGCCGTCGGTTGGGATCGAATCCTACCTCTTGTCCTTCGTAGTCCAGTTCACTAACTACTGTGCTATCGCGGCTATATACACTTTTAGATTTGAGTATTTCTTTGTTTATGATAGTAGTTTTAGTATTTTTTATATTCATATCTAATCCATATTTTTTGCTTATCATGTTTATTTCATTACATGCTTGTTGTAGATCTTTAGGATTTTCTGCTAGTAGTACAGTATCATCATCATATCTTGGTTATTGATTATCTTTCCATTAATTTGTAGGCCTGGCATCTCTGTGATGCTTTTAAAGATTTGCTCAGTGTATAGAATGAACAAGCTTGGTGATAGGGTGCATCCTGTTTTAGACCCCTTTTTATATCAATGGGTGTAGAGTTCTCTTTGTTATATTTTATTATTACTCTACTGCTCCCAGCATAAAGTACATATTAGACGTATGTCTGTGTCATTGACGAATATATGTGGCGATAAAAGTCATATCCTGTTGAAGATAATTAAGGGGAGTGATTTCGTGGAATCAGTGACATGTTAATCCTGTTGTCGATGCTATCTGGTGACTGCCACACAGGCATGCAATGACATCTAGCACGTTTTGGTCGCTATGAAACTGTTTATGTGACAGAAACTTTAGGGTCGAACAAAATCCTGAATCAATATTTAACAGTGGAATGATTAGCATTCTAAAGTTTGAGGAAATTACCAAAACAGAGAAACAATATTCCAGAATTTGAGAAAATAAACCACACAATGATCAACTTTCCAGAAATTAAGAAAAAGACAATAAAATTATCAACTTTCAAGAAATGAAGAAAATAAACAACAAAATGATCACTTTCCAGAATTGAGAAAACAGGCCACAAAATGATCAACTTTCAAGAAATCGAGAAAATAGACGACAAAATGATCAACATTCCAGTTATTGAGTAAGAACACAGAGCAATGAACATTCCAGACTTTGAGAACATAGCCCATAGAATTCTCAACATTCTAAAAAACAAAGAAAATAAACTGTAAATGAGAGACATTTTTAACTTAATTTAAAAATGTATAAAATATGTCAACGTTTTAAAAGAAGATAAACACTGACGAGAAACAACGAAGAGAAAGATATGGGTCAGTGGGTTGCCTAGTTCTTTTTGTAATTCTCACTGCTAGTTCTGTTCGAATAAAATATGGATATTCTAGAAACTGAGAAATAATAAATAAATGCTGAACATAGAGAGAATCTATCTATCTATCTATCTATCTATCTATCTATCTATCTATCTATCTATCTATCTATCTATCTATCTATCTATCTATCTATCTATCTATCTATCTATCTATCTATCTATCTATCTATCTATCTATCTATCTATCTATCTATCTATCTATCTATCTATCTATCTATCTATCTATCTATCTATCTATCTATCTATCTATCTATCTATCTATCTATCTATCTATCTATCTATCTATCTATCTATCTATCTATCTATCTATCCATCTATCCATCTATCCATCTATCCATCTATCCATCTATCCATCTATCCATCCGTCCATCCGTCCATCCGTCCATCCGTCCATCCGTCCATCCGTCCATCCATCCATCTATCTATTGTCCTTTCGAGCCGAAGACAGCACATAGGCAGAACTACAATCTCAAAAACAGAAACCTTGCGTGCCAAAATGGCACATATTGCAGAGATCACTGCTTCTAAAATCTACGGTCTATTTCCATAACAATGCTTTTTACAATGACAGCTTGTCAAGCATCGATCAACCTCCTTAGTCTCCTCTTACGACATGCCTGGAAGGTCACAGTGTCAGTATTCTTTACTTCCCACATAATGAGACCCCGGTAACACACGGGAGATAGAGAGAATAGATACAAAGTGTTCCATAAATAGGAGCCGCTCTAGCTCAGTGGTTAGTGAACTGGACTACAAATGGGCAAGAGATAATGATCGACGGCTTCCAGGTTCACCCAGACATAAATGGACACCGGATTTTTGTAAATGGGAAAGTAAAGAGACACGCGCGTATACCGATCACATTACCTTAAAAATCATGTGCCGAATGTTTGTCAAAATTATGGTCACTAACACCATATCCCCTATACGCCACTTGACGTGACGAGCCTTTTACTTTTCTTTTCTTTTTAAATATATATAGACCCTGTTTTTTAAACTTTGAAGGAACTGAAGACACTTGATGATTGTTACCACATACAACCATAATGACACAACATATATGTATGTACATATTCTGAAGTCTTTTTGTACTATTCCATAAATGATTGGCTTTCTAGCAATTAAGGAAATAATAAATGTCTGATATTCTGTGATAATGTGTCGTGATGTTTTAGGCATTCCAATAAGTGGGATATCCCCCACATTATTAATATGTTGCATAGCAACGGATTTATGCTGTTGCAGTTTTTAGAAAAATGGTGTATAAGAAAAGTCCTGTTGTTGTTCATCATTATCATCAAATAGGTGATTATTTTTCGTAACCCTTTGTCTGTCTCTACAGTTGTTTTATCAGTTCCAGATAACTATCATGGCCAGATGTAAAAACTATGAGACGCCGAAGGTCAAATATGAAAGATATGAAGACCCCGAGGACCAGATATAACAACTATGAAGACCCCGAGGGCCAGATATAAAAACTATGAAGACCCCGAGGGCCAGATATAAACACTATGAAGACCCCGAGGGCAAGATATACAACTATGAAGACGCCGACGGCCAGATGTAAAAACTATGAAGACCCCGAGGGCCAGATATCAATACTATAAAGACGCCGAGGGCCAGATATAAGAACTATAAAGATGCCGAGGGCCAGATATCAATACTATAAAGACGCCGAGGGCCAGATATCAAAACTATAAAGACGTCGAGGGCCAGATATCAAAACTATAAAAACGCCGAGGGCCAGATATAAAAACTATAAAAATGCCGAGGGCCAGATAGCAAAACTATAAAGACGCAGATGGTTAGTTATCAAAACTGAAGACGCCGAGGGCCAGATTTCAAAACTGAAGACGCCGAGGGCCAGATTTCAAAACTGAAGACGCCGAGGGACAGATATCAAAACTGAAGACGCCGAGGGCCAGATTTCAAAACTGTGAAGACGCCGAGGCCTGATACTATCACCCAATGAAGCCATTATATAAATTATCTAATTTACATTCACCAGCGATTGTAATGGAAACATATTTTTGATGATGGAGAATGAGAGACAGAAAACAAGAGTGGAATGAAAGGAAGAGGTTTGAGACACAGTTAGGGGAGTGGGGATGGGAATTCAACAATGAATTATCTATAGAAAGCTTACCGGTTTAATAAGAGAGTTGAGCGTGAACTTCATGCGCAAGGTTGTCCATGTTAGGTGGTATTTCACTAACAGTTGCATGGCTTCTCTAATTTGTGTCAGTTAATCGATTTCTTGATTTTGATTTAGTCCACTTAAATTTGAAAAATAAATTGTTCACAAACAAAAGTGCTACCAAACAAGTGCACCAAACAATGAAGTAATTGTTGAGCATTTGATGTGATCAATGGTTATTGTTCACGTGGAAAATAAGATATATAGAAGTCAAGTATCTTCGAAACCTCCACTTTGATTTCTGACTAATTTCTTTTTTCTTGCAAGTCAAAACTTCCATTTGTAACTCCGCCGGAGCAGTATTTACATCGATATCAAATGGTGTTGAGAAACGTTCTAACCATGTTTGTTCTACAGCAAAATCTATGAAACGCTCCACGAACTAGCAGTAAATATTATTAATGACGTCAGCGTAACTGATAAGCTCAACAAGAGATTTCTTCTGCTCTTCAAGCTTTACAAAGAAATTATTATTTCCTTCTCGCAGGTTACTTACTCTCCACAGTTTTTTTTCTTTTCTGGAAAGCCTTGATGTGCATGTAAAGTTTGTGTACCAGTTGTCCTTGTATTTGTAACTTGTGGATAAGGTTATTAAAATGTTGAGTCATGTCAACTAAAAATGCTATTTGGCAGATCCACTGAGGTTCGAAAATTTTTTTGATTGTCTTTCAAATGCATGAACAGTTTTACGTCAGCATGTAAGTCATAAAATATGTTCAGAATGTCCTCTCGATTTAAGTAGCGGACTTCACAATAGTAAAGAAGATTGTCATACTCGGAATCGACGTCATGAAGAAATTCGTAGAACTTATCTCTTGCTTTCAAAATGACGTTTCAAGTTATGTTCTTTAAGAACAAACATTTTTTTCCATTACATATTCATAGCACGGAGCTATCGACACAGAGAATAACGTAATCATATAAAGGTCATCTGTCCTGAAAAGTACAAAATGCTGTATCTAATTTCCTTCTAGATAGGTAAAGGTAAAGTACGAGACTTGAATCGACGTCTTAGAACGCGAGATTTCACCCATATGTGCTCGGCCGCCTATCCAGAAGTGTTCAAAGACTTCTGGATAGTGTCGCTTCAAGCATCGAAACTCACGATGCGAGATAGCATTCCTCACCTTCCCAGAGTACTACCCTGGTACCCATTTCTGCTAACGGCTGGTCGACGCGGGGGTATTTTTTTTTTCCAACCACGAGTACAATTCACTCTACTTCCAGTGGGAATCGAACACGGGTTGTCCAAACATCGGTAGCCTTATCGAATGGTGATACCCAACTAGGCTACCGATGCCCCAAATCAAATTTCCAAATGTGTGTAGAATTATCTCCTTTTGCTTGATAGTTCCGTTTTGTAATTTATTCGTGACCGTCTGTTATTAGCTTTAAATGCATTACTGTTTAAATAAAAATTACATTTAATTAAGGTGACAAAAATAAGTATATTTTACAAATAAAATAATCTCTTATTGAAGATTGAAAAAAAAGTTCTTTTTGCAGGATGGGACGGGTCTCTTAATGAAAGGTGAAGCACTTCCGAAATCATGCATTGAATGATGGTTAAATAAGCGCACAATTTAAAATTTGAGACAGGCATGTGAAGGCTGATACTGCAGAATGATAATGGGCAGATGCAACATGATGATATAGGGAAGATACAACACTACAATAAATGGCATATACAAAAGGATGATATGTGGAAGATACAACATAACGATAAAGGGAAGATACAACACAACGATAAAGGGAAGATACAACACAACGATAAAGGGAAGATACAACACAACGATAACGGGAAGATACAACACAACGATAAAGGGAAGATACAACACAACGATAAAGGGAAGATACAACACAACGATAAAGGGAAGATACAACACAACGATAAAGGGAATATACAACACAACAATAAAGGGAAGATACAACACAACGATAAAGGGATGATACAACACAACGATAAAGGAAATATACAAAAGGAGGATATGGGGAAGATGCAAACAGACCGATAAAAGGTAGATACAACAACGATAAAGGGAAGATAAAACAAAACGATAAACTGCAGATGAAACACAACGATACAAGACAGATAAAACAAAACGATGCAGGTTATATAGAACAAAACGATACAAGACATATAGAATAAAATGGTACATGACATATAGAACAAAATGATAAAGGGCAAATTAAATACAACGATACAAGACAGATAGAACAAAACGATACCGGATATATAGAACAAAACGATACAAGACATATAGAATAAAACGGTACAGGACATATAAAACAAAATGATAAAGGGCAAATTAAATACAACGATACAAGACAGATAGAACAAAACAACACAGGACATACAAAACAAAACGAGACAAGACAGATACAACGGAGCAATGTAGGGCAGATATAGTAGAATAAAATCCTCGAACAGACAACCAAAAAAAACAAAACATTTTCTAAGGTTAAAAATTTGTCGCAAATCATTCTTCCAACGTTGTAAATGGTTAGTAATGAAAGTTAATGCACATATTCATAGTTTGGACCAGATTTAAGGCATTCTGCTACAGCAATGCCCGGAAAGTCCTCACATAAACTGTAAATCAATTATCTGTCGGGACTAGTAAGATACCATAACTACAAAATGTTCACATTTACAACATAACGAGGATTGTTTGTTATCGTTTGTTTTGTTTCAAATATTTCAGGTTATCACGAAACAGAATGTAGCTTTGGGGGCGAGGCAGACCTGCACCGGCATTTGATTATCTGTGACAAGAATCCAGGACACAAGAACTTTATCTCAATTAATGATTTTTGTGTTGATAACTTGCCAGAAGGTTACAAGTGAGTTGCCCCTATTGATAATCATAAACAATGCTCTTGTTTAATTGTAATTCTGTCGTAACTACACTCGTAACTACACTCGTAACTACACTTGTAACTACACTCGTAACTACACTTGTAACTACACTCGTAACTACACTCGTAACTATACTCGTAACTACATTTGTAACTACACTCGTAATTACACTTGTAACTACACTTGTAACTACACTCGTAACTACACTTGTAACTACACTCGTAACTACACTCGTAACTACACTCGTAACTACATTTGTAACTACACTCGTAACTGCACTCGTAACTACACTTGTAACTGCACTCCTACGTGTCCACTACAGAAATGTTTGTTGAGGCCACTGGCTCACAATGAGAAGCTATATATTGTAGACTGAGAATTGTTTTAGGGAAAAATCTATAACAAGTGCAACGTATCAAATACTTGGGCACAATAATAACATCTGATAGAAGATGCACCACAGAAACAAAAAGCTGAATAGCTCAGGCCAAATCAGCGTTTCAGAAATTGAAAAACGTCTTATGTAACAAGTCTATGTCAATAGAAATGATAAAGAGAGTTCATAGTAAAAAAGTAAATTACCCCGTCACGCCAACTGGCGTATAGGGAATATGGTGTTAGTGGCCATAATTTTTACAGACCTTCGGTACATGATTTTTGGGGTAGTGGTCGGTATTACGCCCGTGCCGCTTTACTTTCCCAGAAAAAAAATTCGGTACCTATTTAAGGCTGGGTGAAACTGGAAGCCGTTGATCAGGATCGAACCCGACCTCTTAACCTTTGTAGTCCAGTTCACTAACCACTGAGCTATCGCGGCTCCCATAAAGAGAGTTCATGGGTGCCATATAAAGCCAATTCTGACCTATAGAAGTGAATCATGGACAGTAAACAAATAAATAAAAAGACGATTAGACGCCACTGAGATGGAAATTTTTAGAAGACTGTTGAAAGTTCTCTGGACAGCTAAAAAGACCAATGGGGACATTTCTTAAAGAGGCCAACACAAAAAAACAGGAGTCCTAAAAAAACATCAGAAAGAAAAAATCAACATTTTTCGGCTTCATGATGAGAAGAGGAAAGTTGGAATACTTGGTTACAACTGGCAAAATACAGGGAAAGAGAGATCGCGGGCAACAAAACTGTAGAAAATACTAGATAGCTTGGTGTCATGGCATGGAAAACAGTCAACAACAGAATTGATACGATGCACGGTAGATAGAAAACTGTGGAAGGACATGATCGCCTACGCCAACCGGTAAGGCACATGATGATTGTTTTCACATACGTGTAGCAAGTTAGTCCTTATCATAGCAACTGTTGCGATAGCTCAGTGGTTAGTGAATTGGACTACAAAGGATTGAGGTAGGGTTCGATCCCAGCCGACGGCTTCCGGTTCACCCAGCCTTCAATAGGTACCGGATTTTTTTTCTGGGAAAGTAAAGCAGCACGGGCGTAATACCGACCACATTATCCCAAAAGTCATGTGCCAAAGGTCTATAAAATGTATGGTCACTAACACCATATTCCCTATACGCCACTTGGCGTGACGGGGCACTTTATTTTTTTTTTTATAGCAACTGTTCTGGTGATCACAGTAGATAGAAGATTGTGGTGGGACATGATCACCTACGCCAACCGGTATGGCACATGATGATGATGATGTTCTGGTGATAAGTCGCTTGTGTGTATAAAACTGCCACCACTACTTTCAGGCAGTGTCAATTCAGATTTTCATGCCTGTTCTAATCATTTCTCTCATCCTAGTTCATCCATTAAGTTGGTGTTGGTGCGTTATGTCGCTAAATTTACGGCAAAGCCGCTGTATCTGCGCCTTTTGGCCGCACATATCTGGCTACCGCGTGAATGAATAGGCTTGCTTTAATAATTTTTCCAGGGCAAATGTTTGCTGACTCTTTTTGACTTTATACTGCTAGGGGTTCTTTAACGTGCGCGATTTTACATTGGACCTCCTGTATCCCGCCGTTTTCCGAGAGTGCTAAACATCGGATCTCACTACCCAGAGAGGGCTAGATATCGGATCTCACTACCCAGAGAGGGCTAGACATCGGATCTCACTACCCAGAGATGCTAGACATCGGATCTCACTACCCAGAGAGTGCTAAACTTCGGATCTCACTACCTAGAGAGTGCTAAACATCGGATCTCACTACCCAGAGAGGGCTAGACATCTGATCTCACTACACAGAGAGGGCTAGACATCTGATCTCACTAAACAGAGAGGGCTAGACATCTGATCTCACTACACAGAGAGGGCTAGACTTCTGATCTCACTACCCAGAGAGGGCTAGAGATTTGATTTCACTACACAGAGAGGGCTAGACATCTGATCTCACTACACAGAGAGGGCTAGACATCTGATCTCACTAAACAGAGAGGGCTAGACATCTGATCTCACTACACAGAGAGGGCTAGACTTCTGATCTCACTACCCAGAGAGGGCTAGACATCTGATCTCACTACCCAGAGAGGGCTAGACATCTGATCTCACTACACAGAGAGGGCTAGACATCTGATCTCACTACCCAGAGAGGGCTAGACATCTGATCTCACTACACAGAGAGGGCTAGACATCTGATCTCACTAAACAGAAAGGGCTAGACATGTTATCTCACTAAACAGAAAGGGCTAGACATCTTATCTCACTACCCTAAGACCACAGATTCGATTTTTGATAACTTCCAACCGCCTTTAGTGGGGATCGAACGCGGAACCTTCTTGTCCAGAGGCCGACGTCTTACCTCTAAACCACCCAGTTCCCTTGTCCTGATCATAAAAGACATGACATGCGCAGTGCACGAAATTCGTCGACGCCTCCGGTATTTTTTTTCGCTTTCGCCAGTGTTCACATCTATCGAATCCTCTAGAGACTTGGAACTGAACTGTGCTTGTTGATCCGTTTCCCCCTGGCAGCCGTGTGCACAGTGGTCCCTCGCAGCACAGGCCGATAACTCGCTCTATGAGGTACTCATATTTTTTTCCCTTCTAAGAGTAATTGACGTTTCAAGCTGGGACCCGCTGCTGAGACCAGGGATGGGTCCCGCATAGATAAATCACAAATAAAAATCCCAACTGGTACAGCCGGATTTAAACTCGCAACCTCTCTGAAGAATTAAACATTTAGACTGGTGGCTTTAATGCAAACAAATAAAAGAATCGTCTAAATTAAGATTGTCCAGTAAAAATATATTGTGAGTTGTACAGCATAAGATTGTAAAAGTAAAAAAGTAAAGAACCCGTTGCGCCTAGTGGCGTATAGTTTTTATATGGTTGTTAATGACCATAATTTTTATAGACTTTCGGCACATGATTATTGAGGTAATGTTGGCGGTATTACTTTACTGTCCCCCCAAAAAAGCCGGTACCCATTTAAGGTTAAGATTGGCTCAGTAAAATTTATTTGAGAAAATACTTTTTCAAGATTGACTCAGTAAAAATTATTTGAGAAAATACTTTTTTAAGATTGGTTCAGTAAAAATTATTTAAGAAAATACTTTTATAAGATTGGTTCAGTAAAAATTATTTGAGACTTATGAGAGATGGGATTTTTGAGAAGAATGTTGAAAGTTCTCTGGACAGCTAAAAAGACCAGTTTGAGGAAATTCTTTGAGACATGCTTTTAAGATTTCCTCGGTAAAACTTATTTAGATGTTTACTCTTTTAAGATTGCTCAGTCAATTTATTTGAGAATATACTTTTTTTTAAAGATTGGTTTAGTAATAACGTATCTTAATTTCAACATGTTAAGATTGACTTTGTAAAAGTCCATTGAGAATCAAACATCTTAAATCGCTGTGTGCATGTCTGTGTTATTCACATCTCATATCTTTGTGTGTTCATGTATGTGCTAGTCACATCTCATATCTTTGTGTGTGCATGTCTGTGTTAGTCACATCTCACATCTTTGTGTGTGCATGTCTGTGTTAGTCACCTCTAGTGACTCGGGCAGATGGTGCTCGTAAACCTGGGAAGGCAGACCATCTAAGGGCAGAATCCCCCTACAGAAAAGACAGTCTGCTGCCTTGCAGGAAGATTGGGGACAATCAAAGGCTAAGGAAAGCAAACCTGAATAAAATGCTGGCTGAAATCGGATGCACTGGGCCACTGGCGCAGAACACAGTGCAACGTTTTAACAGGTGTTCAATCAGAGTGGATCTGGCAGACTCTAACTGTGATGTTCTGTCTGTGGGGGCAATCAACACACTTAACCTGACAGCTGACTTCATGTGGGTGTCTGGAATCCTACTCTGATTGAGTCCTGATCGCAGAATGAGAGAGAGAAACATATTAAGATTGGTTCAGTAGGAACACATTCTGCATTATAAATCTTTCAATCAACAATCTCCTTGTGTTTACTGCATTTGTTTGTGTTTATTGCAGAGATCAGGACATCGTGAACTATATTAGAGTCCAAGCTGACCTCACAGTAAGAGTCACTACGACCTTCACTAGCAAGAACAGACCGCCTGGCTACGCTTTCCATAACTGTATAGGCAAGACGTTTTTACGAGTGGGAACCGGGTTCATGCAGTACGTCTACAGAAACGAGGCTCGATCAAACAAGCCCTGCCCATGTCATGAGTGCAAGAACTCGCCAAATCCTCGTTTGGAGTGGGCAAAGCTGAAGATTAGAACAGCAACGCACGTGGTGTTTGACAATGAGGAAGCTAAGAATACGACGGTGGAGTTCTTCTACGATGATGATAAGAAGAAGGAGAAGATCAAGAGAGTATATGGGGAATCGTTGAGGTTTGGGGCCGTGCAGGGGGATTGGTGTGACATTCGTTGTGTTAGCCATGACATTGAACTTTGTGATTTTCTGAAGGACACGTGGGTCGTTGGAGATGGCTGGAGACAAAGGTCAACCAGAAATACACTAGCGACCAGGATCATCGAGTGGCTATTTTGGTAAGATCCCTAATGTGTAGATGACATTTAAGTGTGTTGGAGATAAATATGGAGGTAAAGAAAGTAAGATAGAAAAAAGAGAGAATAATAGAGAAACAACGAGATTACATGAGAGAGAGAGATAGAGAGAGAGAATCATTCCTTGCTAACATATATATATATATATATATATATATATATATATATATATATAATCTTAAATTCCCAGCCTGTCGTATTGTTATAGGTTATTATCAGTTACCGACCCGTTTAAACCGCGTCAGATTACTCAGTGACAAAAGCAGTGTGTTTGTGAATGTATACAAGGACGTCGCGACCAAATACGAGCCATGGTTAGACCGCTGCCAACATGAAGAGGACATCAATATGCTGGGTTAAAGCTAAAACAGTCGTGCATGACAGGGTGTAGATGCTCGATCAGAAAAGTTAACACAGAATATGTCTACGGGGGCCTCTGTAGCTTAGTTGGGAAAACCACCCGACTGGACTACCGACGTTCGTGCAACCCGTGTTCGATTCCCGCTGGGAGCAGTGTGAGTTGTACTCGTGGTTGGATAAAAAAATACCCCACGGTCGACCCAGCCGTTGGCAGAAATGGGTACCAGGATATTACCCTGGGAAGGTGAGGAATGTTGCCTCGCATCTAAGTTTAGATGCTTGAGGCGACACTATACAGAAATCTCCAACATTTCTGGATAGGCGGCCGAGCACATATGGGTGTAAACTCGCGTGCTAAGACGCCGGTTCAAGTCTCGTACTTCACCTTTACGTCTAGTTATTTAATACAATTACTTTAGCCAAGTACCGTCAAGTCATTTATAGTAAGAACTTGTGTATTGACTGTCATTGTCAGTCTAAATTCTGCAGAGCGTAGTTCGTGTTACCAACGCCCCGTGTTACCAACTTCCCGTGTTACCAACTCCCCGTGTTACCAACTCCCCGTGTTACCAACGCCCCGTGTTACCAACTCCCCGTGTTACCAACTTCCCGTGTTACCAACTCCCCGTGTTACCAACTCCCCGTGTTACCAACGCCCCGTGTTACCAACGCCCCGTGTTACCAACTTCCCGAGTTATCAGCTCCCGTGTTACCAACTCCCGTGTTACCAACTCCCCATGTTACCAACTCCCCCTGTTACCAGAGCCCTAGACAGGAACTGTGACCATCCCTCCTATACATTTGGAAAATAAACTATCACTATATTTTCTCATCTGAAATTTTATTCATACACGAATTTTGGGCACCGAGACAAACTCTTTACTTTGACCCTCCTCACTCTACACCACCATATATATAGCCAATTTAACATGTTCATTTCATTTCCCTATGGCGACATATGTCGTTCATATGTGTGTAATAATTGCGGTGCATTATTATGTTCAAAGCACAAGTCAGCGCTGTATACATTATATACCCGTACATATGAAAGCTGTCAGAGTAAAATGGTATGTAGACCAAATGTTACTGTGCTGGCATGTTAGTTAAAATGGCCACTAATCAAAATGTTATTTCAGAACTAAAAGACGGAATTTATTCAGGGAGCAAAGGATTTCACAATGTGAGATCAGCACTAATATACAACAAAATATTAAATAATATGCGGGAGTGGCTGTCACTTTTGGCTTGTCTGAACCACATCATTTTTTTTATATTTGGTATTTTTAACTTTTGCTCGTTTCACTCGTAAAAGTTAAAATACTCATTTTAAAAAAAAATGGTATTACCCATTCAAGCCAAAGTGAAAACTACTATAACTCTATTTCACCTAATTTTGTTGTATACAAACAAGCGACTTATCACCAGAACAGTTGCTATGTTAATGAATAACTTGGTATATACGTTTGGCTTGACCTCTTCTGCTTTTTATTTCTGTGGTGCATCTTCCATCTGATGTTATTATTGTGCCCAAGTATTTGAAACGTTGCACTTGTTTCAGATTTGTCCTGTTTATTTTTATGCTGCGAAAAGAAATCTCACAGTTTACAATATATAGCTTCTCATTATGAGCCAGTAGCCTCAACAAACATTTCTGTAGTGGACACGGAAGAGTGTAGTTACGAGTGTAGTTACAAGTGTAGTTACGAGTGTAGTTACGAGTGTAGTTACAAGTGTAGTTACAAGTGTAGTTACGAGTGTAGTTGCGAGTGTAGTTACAAGTGTAGTTACGAGTGTAGTTACGAGTGTAGTTACGACAGAATTACAATTAAACAAGAGCATTGTTTATGATTATCAATAGGAGCAACTCACTTGTAACCTTCTGGCAAATTATCAACACAAAAATCATTAATTGAGATAAAGTTCTTGTGTCCTGGATTCTTGTCACAGATAATCAAATGCCGGTGCAGGTCTGCCTCGCCCCCAAAGCTACATTCTGTTTCGTGATAACCTGAAATATTTGAAACAAAACAAACGATAACAAATAATCCTCGTTATGTTGTAAATGTGAACATTTTGTAGTTATGGTATCTTACCTGTGTTGACAGATAATTGATTTACAGTTTATGTGAGGACTTTCTGGGCATTGCTGTAGCAGAATGCGTTAAATCTGGTCCAAACTATGAATATGTGCATTAACTATCACTACTAACCATTTACAACGTTGGAAGAATGATTTGCGACAAATTTGTAACCTTATAACATGTCATATGTTGTCTCTTTGGTTGTCTGTTGAAGGATTTTATTCTGCTATGTATGCCCTACATAGTTCCCTTGTATCTGTTCTGTATCGCTTTGTTGTATCTGTTCGTTATCGCTTTGTTCTATGTGCACTTTATTGTTTTGTTAATTGATTGTTATTTTGTTTGTTTAGTTCAATAGGCTTATGAAGACTTGTTTCGAAACGTTCCATTTTGATATGTGTTTTAAATTTAAAGTTATAATTCATTTTTTTTAATTTCTATCTTAAATTGTAGAACAAATATTGCGATAATTAACTCCACAAGGTGTCAATCCCCAGGTCTCTCATCCACACGGCTGCAACAAGCAGGTCAGTATTGGTTCCTGGAGGGACAGAGACATCGTTGACATGTCACGTGACTGGGAGAACTGTGTCTACACTTACGACACACCCACCTGCCCTGGGAGCAGTGGGGCTCCAGTTTGGATCCTTGGAAAGATGAAGTGGGCGGGATTTTATGGAAGACACCCACACAGTGGGAGACCACTAGTGGGTCTGAATGTCAGTGCTGTTGGGTGGGATCGCAAAAGTTGAGGACAGCTCCGTCTGAATGTGCCATATTTTAATTTAAGAAAATATGTGTTTCTTTTACTTTTGATCAGGAATTGTTTCAGATACTCAAACTATAGATTTTATGTTACAAATGTGACTGCAACTCTAGTCATTGAGTGTAACAATAAGAATTAAGCTATAAAAAGGACCGTTAAACGTCTATAAATAAAAGTCCTTTTGGTTCAGCGTGTTAGTGGATAAGTACCTGAGTTGGCCGTGTGCTCTAGCATTTGGTTTCCATGGCAAGGCGCTGTGCGGATGAGTACGGGTTCAATCCTGCTTCGGACCGTCTATTGTTCTTTGTTTTTTTTCTGTTGTAGATTATTTGTGATTTTGTTTTTCCGAGTGCTGTAAACATACATCTTCCCCTGAAATGATTCACTGATCATGACCCCTGTGCACACGGCTGCCAGGGATAAATGGATCAACACGCAAAATTCAGTTCCTAGCTAGTCTCTCTCTAGGGACTTCGTCAGAGGTCAAAGCTGGCGAACGCAAAAAAAAAAAAAAAAAAAAAAAAAAAAAAAAAAAAATTCACTGATCAATCACCTCGGACGTTTCCCTCTATAATTATATTCACTTATTATTATTTGTCTACAAGTAGGTAAGGTGTCTCCTCCCATCTCTATTCTTGGACTTTTTCTCTACTTCTTACCGCCAACCCATTATTCTTGAGGGTTTCATCATTTCTATTCACAATGTATTCCTGGGCTTCCTCGTTTTCTGTTTCCCTGCTAGTTTCAATATAGTGCCTGTCTTGCTATGCATCATGCTTTCTTTGTGTGTGTCCAATCCAATCTTCACTTTCTGTCCATAATCTGTAACTCAACTGACTGTTGTTTTGTTCTTTCCCATATATCATCATTTCTCATCTTGTCACATCATCTGATGTTCAGAAATGTCCTGAAACAGTTGTTTACAAATCCTTGTTATTTTTATTGATAAGAACGGCAGTAATTATTGCATAATATCAGTGCTGGAGAAAATAACAATATTGTATGTAAGCATACATATGAGTTCACATAAATTTGAATGAAAGAGTGGACATTATATGCAAATTATATATGTGAGTCAAGAAGTGGACATTTCATATGACACAGAGATCATGGTGAATGAAAGGGCATTGCAGCTAGGAGAGGAATAAAAGAGTTACTATATATATATATATATATATATATATATATTATAGCCAGCAAAATTGGGCTTGAGATCAATCATGAAAAGACTAAAGTCATGAAAAGTTTAATTCCAACAGGTGACAAAATATACATGGAAAACAAACCAGTAGAAGAGATCGATCACTTTATCTATCTTGGAAGTCACATTGATCGAGAAGGGGATACAAGCAAAGAAATTAGAATCAGAATAGCAAGAGGCAGCAATGTCTTTCAGAAGCCTTGAAAAGTTGTGGAAATCAAAACTCATCAGCATAAACACAAAACTTTGGCTATTCAAATCAAATGTACTATCAACCCTTACGTATGCGTGTGAAAGCTGGAAAACAACAAGAGATATAGAAACAAAGTTGAACGCATTCGAAAATAAATGTCTAAGGAAAATACTTGGTATAGCGTGGAACGAATTCAAAACAAACGAGGAAATTAGAGAAATCGCCAATCAACCACTAATATCTTCAGTAATAAAGAAAAGACGATGGTCATATGTTGGACATGTGATGAGAAGAGATAATAACCGAATAGCAAAGCAAGCCCTCATATGGGAAACAACAGGTAAGAGGAAAAGAGGAAGACCCAGGGAGACACTGAGAAGAACATTGATGAGAGAGGCAAGAGCAGCAGGAATCGGCTCACTCAATGAGATAGAGCTGCTTGCACAGAACAGAGACAGATGGCGAGATTTGATAAAATATCTTTAAAAGAAAACTGCTAGAACAAAAAATTTAGATAGGAGAAGGTGTAACTTGGTCTACGCCCTATGGGCCGGTTCCGTCTCGAAAGGTCAATATATATATATATATTTGGGTGAAAGATGAGAGTGTATAGATTTGAGCTAAATGATAGATAAGAATAAAAGAGTGACTATATATATATATATATATATATATATATATATATATATATATATATATATATATATTTGGGTGAAAGATGAAAGTGTATAGATTTGAGCTAAATGATAGATAACAATAAAAGAGTGAGCGTTGTGTCTGAAACTGGGCAGCATATCTAAATGATAAGCAGAAGTAAAGAACTGTGTAATACATTTCTATCATCATCAAGTACCGGGCCTGCTAGCGTATATGATGTTGACTTTCTGCCAAGCCATTATCTTAAGTTGTCTGGTTGGTATCTTTTCTCTTTGCTTCCCTCTATCTCTTCGTCCCTATATTTTCCCAGTTGTTACAATATATTCCTGCTGTTCTCTTCTCATTGCATGGCCAAAAAATGATGATTGTTTCTTCCGAATATTGAAAATTAGCTCTCTTTTTGCTTTAGCACATTTCACAACGTTTGCATTACTCCTCTTTGCTATCCATGGTATTATTCTGTAAAACCACATTTATAAGTTAAATGAAAAACTGGGCAATGTATCCAAATGATAGAAAAAAAGCTAGAATATTATATATATATATATATATATATATATATATATATATATATATATATATATATATATATATACACGCACACAAGGAAGAGGAAATTAGGCAATATTTCTATATATGGAACAGGCAAATAATTGCAGTTATGTAGCTCATCTCTTTTTTCGTTTCATCATTTCATCTCTTATCCACTGTTTATTTCTCCTTGATTTACTTGTCACGCTCATCCTAGATGTAGTAGTTATCTTTATTTCGTTGTTTGTTTGTGTTGTTCTCGTTTTCTGAGGAAGGCCACACGTAGGCCAAAACGTCAGTATTATGTTGTTCCTTTTTTGTCAAACTGTCACCATACCTTGTAGGAGGGTACGTTACATTCCCCCACTTTCTTCCAATATATCTAAATGACTGATGGAAGTTACAAACTATTTTTAAAATGCATGAAGGTGTTTGACGGAAGTGAAGGACTGACGATATATATTTGCAAATGAGAATTAATTGATAGTTCTTTTCAAATAATCGGATTGATGTCAACGCTTTTGTCCAACAAGGAGATTAACACTAACGGCAAAACGGGCATTCAACAGTACAATCTTCATGCCAACGTTGTGACAGACCTGGACTCAAGAACAATGATGAACAGTTCTTTCCTCACCCATGTTACCTTTGAGAAAATCATCTTTAGATTTGCTTGTCCTGATAATTCCATCATCATCAAGTACCGGCCCTACTGGCGTAGGTGATCATGTCTCTCCACAACTTTCGAATTCGGCAGCTATTTATCATCTCTGGTGTTGACCTTCTGCTAAGCCATTCTCTTAAGCTGTCTGTTATTTTCTCTCTTTGCTTCCCTCTGTCTCTTCGTCCCTCAATTTTTCCAGTTGTTACAATATATTTTAGATGTTCTCTTCTCATTACATGGCCAAAAAATAATGATTGTTTCTTCCTAATATTGGAAATTAGCTCTCTTTTTGCTTTGGCCTCTCTTAGAACCTCTTCATTTCTCTTCTTAGCTGTCCATGGTACTCTAAACATTCTTCTGTAAAACCACATTTCTACAGACTCCAGTGACTTTCTTGTCTGTTGTCCTATTGTCCATGATTCGCATACGTTTGATAATTCCATCTGTAGCAAATTCTTTTTGCAGCCATCTTCTATTGTCATAAATATAGTCTCTAATCTGCCATGAAAATCTATCTCCTAAAGGTAGTCTCTCTGCTCATATTTGTCGTTTACGTAAATATTCTCTAATCTGTCATCTTCCCCTCGTCTGCCGTTATTTATATGTTTTCTACCACGCTACTGTACCTATGCACAATTATCACAATGACTCAAAGCGTCACAACTGACGTATGAGTAGTAGTATACAATGTTGTATTTGACCCGAATTTAGGTGCTAAATTAACAAAGATATATAGTAGGTGCGCGGCGCACCTAATGTACCGTAGGTGCAGGGGGAGTTAACCGTGACCTCTAGTCCCGGTGACCCCGGAAGTGCCCTGTTTATGTCTGGTGTGTGCTGACTTTGGAGTGCTTGGTGTACTTGAGCGATAGTGATAGGTTAGTAGATTATACAACATCAATGAAAAACATTAAATTTAAAACAGAAGACGAAGATATATTTTTTATTCTTTTATTATCTCAATAGGTGTATAACATACATTGATATTATATAACAGTACAAAAATATTTAGTACACAAAGTCAATATATAGTACAAGGATAACATTTATTTATAGATAGGTAGTTGGGTGTCTGCTTAGCGTTGTGGCATAAATGAATCATAAGGGGTGAAACTGTTAGAGATTGCTGGTTAGGCTAAGCTGGTAGTGTAAAGAGTTAAATATCTAAAGGCGTAGTCGAGACGTTATCATCAGCTACCTTTCTTTTTATATAGAAATAGGAAAGAGCATTTCTTGTTTGACTGTAGGAAAATATGGAATTATTTAAGACTTTGAAACCTACATTTTTCCCACCCTTAGCCTTTTGCGTAGCGAGAACCTCTAAAAACATATCTTTATCTAATTTGTTGTGTTGCTTGCTTAGCCCTTTACAACTGATTTTATCGTAATCCCCACTACAATGGTACGTCTTACTACATAAGCTAACAAGAGCTGTCCCTTCGTACTCTAGTTTAAAAGCCCGGGCGTTCGTTTGGTGTACGCTTTAACACCCTTACAGTTTATACAGTCTGTCTTGCTAATATGCTCATCGCAAAACTCGGCAGGAAACCAGTCTTTATATACACTATTAAACTCATCCCGCAGACCTGACTTAACTATGTCCTCTAGCTTAGGTGCGCTTAAGGCTAAGTATAAACTATCAGTATCTGTTTCACATAACTGAAAGTTGGACCTATCTACAAACTTATCTAAGAACTCGAAATAAAAATCTAACATACGAAGTTTTGCATATTGATAGACGAAGAAACCAATTTGATGGGGCAAGTCCCAAACAGTTTTCTTTTTCTCCATCTCAATTTCAAAAAGATCCTCCCCTATTTCAGTCATCTTTTTAAACCGGGAACTATTAATCATTTTCGATATCTCAGCCCCCTGAACGTACGAGACAGCGCTATGATTGGCCTTATTGGTTAGAGTCTTCCCGTAGGCTGAGTTTCCTAAGAGCTTCATCGTATCGCTTACTATAGATTGACTTTCATCTAGATCACCAGCCCGCCTAGCGTCAGAAACCATTTCGCCAAACTTTTTAAAACAACTAGACGGTTGATATTCTATCACTTGATAAATTTTTGTTACCTCCAAGCCGTGGTCTAAATACCAGTTTAACAGTGGTGTTGCCAACAAAATTTTTTCCCCGATATAACTACCGATTAGGGTGCGACGAGGGGTTGACAACAAGTTATGTTTGAGGGCATATTCACCCATAAACGGGCCAATATCATCACACGTGACGTCAATATTTTTGAAAATTGGAGTCATCTCACTGAAATGGTCCTTCAGGCGGTCGGGGACGTGTAGATCACATTCCACTAATCCAAAACATGTCCCATCTGAAATAGAAGCCAGAATCTGTTTATCACTGAGAGGGAGCCCTTCTTTAGAGTAAGAGGGTCTAGCTCTAGGGATGGCTTTAGAAAGGAAAGCCCTAATGGTTGGGTCAGACTTTTTCAGAGCCTGCCACTCACATTCCCACATAACTTCTACTGGGACTTTTACCTCCTCGGTTAGGTAGGTGTGTATCTCACAGGTTTTTTCAAACAGCTCGAACAAGGGCTTATTATTAACAGGGTTTCTATCTTTATCTTTGGTGAGGGGACAGTCTTTGTGACCATGGTACAGACAACCATGAAAATTGTAGCCTCTTCTATTGGATTTATCCCACCCATCCACGGGATGTTTCTATCACCTAACCGAAACTCCCTTCCATTAAACTGAGTTTTCAACTCCACCCCTTTTTGGTGAGCAACCCACGTTAGCCACTCTCTACTTTGTTGGACATAATAGTTATCTTTTTCGACCCTAAACCCGGTCTCCATTCTTCTAATAATTGGATAATCTGTTGGCATTGGGTTCATCAGAGCCCAAAGATACAACGCGTTGGCATCGTAACCATGGATGGATTTGACTACCTTTCCGCCCCTAATAAACGTTTTGCCTACCTCGTGATACCTATGGAAAATTATAGAGGGACCCCCACGATATTATCTCTAATCATTTTGTGTAGACTCGCCTGTTTGCTCGAACATAAACTAAACATTACACCCCTATCAACGGTCTTAAAAAGATACTTTAAACAAACACCCGGAACCGAAATGGCGTCTTTAAAACAGTCCACACCCCGCTCCCCATAAAAGCGAACCTGCTGCTCCAAGGCTTCTAAAAAGGGGACTACATCTTTGTTGTTATACCACACCAAAAAGTCCCTAAGTGTGGTCATGTTATTGTCCTGCCATACCTTTTTGCACAGAGCGTACTCCTCCTTGGAAATGTTGGAATATTTTAACGACGAATAAAAGGCTTCGTGTGGGGGTAGTTCTGTCTCGTCCAACTTTTGGGGTCGTCTATATATTCATAACAAAAGTAACCCTTTGTCTCACTAATCTTATAAGCTGCCAGATATTTACTATAGCTAAACCCGGGGGCTAGATAGTTTATTATATCTAAGAACTTTAGATTCGGCGTTGCAATACACATAAAGTTATTGTTTCTTTTAACTATGAACTTGAACGGTTTTGCTACTTTGTAGTCTCCTTCCATTGTATCTGCCTCTTCTTCGTTAACCTCGGTTTCTTCTTCTTCTTCTTCCATACTATCTTCTTCTTCGCCCACTTGGGCAGCGGCATCCATGAAGTGCTTTATTAAATAAGGTTTAATGACGTTGACGTCATATTTCCCCGAGTTAAACCCTATAACTGGAAGCTCTTTTAAATACTCATCAAACTTAGCTATTAGCTTGTCTTTATTCAGAGCATGGAGTTGAGTAAAAATACTTTCAAACCGAGCTCGCAACAACGAGTATGCCTTAGCAGCTATACCAGTGAGATAATCAAGCATCTGACTAACTAAAATTTGTGGGTCACCCTTGGTTATGAAGCATTTTGGGGCCTCCCACCCAGGGACATTTGACGCTACAGAGCAGGAGAGGGGCATGTGTTTAGCTGCAAAGGTAGTCGAATGCGTCTCTTGGGGAACATTCCCATTATCAAAATAACATTCATAATCGAATGTCGCCCTGAATGGGTAAATAAAACACGCTGGAGTACTTATTCCTTCAGCGCTGATCGCGTCCCATACACTTTCAGGTGAAGAGTAAACACCACCTTTATATGTCTCTACAGCCATATCCCCATTGCAAGTTTTTTCATGCCTATCCATACGCCAAAACTTTTTCCACAATTTTCCACATTTTCCACAAGAACAACTTTTACTCGCCCGGGAAAGATCGTTTATATAAAAGAAGTGGTTTTTGTAAAGTAAAAGACGGAGAGTTTCACTATAACTACTGCCACTTCTCAGGACAATACGCAAGGCTTGTTCAGAATCAATCTAAAAAATATCTATGTTTACTGAAAAACAAGTTTCTAAGAGAGGCATTTCGGCAAGAGTTACACCGTGAAAGTTACTTAACTTTAGAGACGGGTTAAACTGTTTGAAAAGTAGTCTTGAAGCCTTCCTAACATCCTCAACAGAACCACCTCGATGGACAGCTAGACAACGGAAGAAGCAGAGATTGTCATTGTAAACTTTAGAACGGGAATCGATTTGAAGGGTATTAATACCATGATTTGATGCAATGTAGGGTGGAATATCTAACAGACACCCTATAGGATAATCTTGAAGTTTATAAACATAAACACTCGTACTGACTAATGCTTCTAAGGTATATTTGGTTGTCTCCCTGTTTTTATTTGCATACCCTAATATATCACTTTCATTTAATCTATCAACAAATGTTTCAAAATCATTTCTGTTGTTAACTAACAAGGGTTTGTCTAACCCTGTCGCGTTATTCGAGCTGGCGTGAAAGTAACGCAACCCCTGTGTCTCTCTATGTCTTAAGACTAGATGATGACTATAATTCACCTTGAAACGCTTTTTCTGGGCTTGGAAAAGTGGGTTTACAAGGGTCGTCCAATCTATAGGAGTATCAGGTTGATGAAATATAGTGTACGTGTCCATGTATTTGTTCCGACGTTCATGTGTTCTAATAGCTAACCAGTTGTTCTTATATATCTTCTTAATATCTTGAGGTAACTTATTTAAAGAGTCTATTTCATTAATAAGTCTTGGTCTCTTTGAGGGTTCTTGAGTCGACCTCTTTACTGCCCGTTTGCGTGAGGTTGTCGATACCAGTGGGCCTGCTGGCGTTGATCGTGTTGAGGTGTCCACAGCGGTGTCATGGCTAGCAAGATGTACTTGCAGATGGCTTGCCCCAGTAAAGCTTTGTTGACAGATGTGGCAGATATGGGGGTTAGCACAGGTCTCTTTAGAAGGTACATTAGCTGCTGAGGCAGGGTTGGTGATGCAGGAACTGCTGATACAAGAGATGCAGGATGCTCTGTCTTGATATGTTTGGCAAGATTGTCAGCTCTATTATATACTCGTTCACAAACATCACATTTGTATTCCTGACGCCCATGTACACTAGCAACATGTCGTTTCACGATCCGGCTCCGGGTGAAAGTTTTGGAGCAGAGATGACAAGTGTTAGACATCTGTAGAAAAGAAATTGAAACATTACAACTAAAGAGTAAAGAACAGTAAACATTACAAGAAAAGTAAACAACAAGATACACAACTTATCGAAATTAGGTCACAAAAGTAACACGTGGATACTAAACAACCAACTTATCGAAAACAGGTTACTAAAATAACACGTGGATACTAAACAACCAACTTATCGAAAACAGGTTACTAAAGTAACACGTGGATACTAAACAACCAACTTATCGAAAACAGGTTACTAAAGTAACATACTATAACATTAAAGATCTAAGATAACACTTACTTTTTTATGTGTTTGAAGGTACAAGACACATCCGTAGGCAACAACTGTAAGCGAAAGTCTGATTACAAGCTTCAAAGTCGCGTTATATATAAGCCAGAAACACCGGAAGTGTTACTAAAAATAGAACTGACCGCTGATGCAATACCGGAAGTGTTACTAAAAATAGCTTTTGACTGCTGACGTGATGCCCGTGGAGTTTCTAAAAATAGATTTTGACCTATGATGCAATACCAGGCAACTTTATAGGAGTTTTTCTCCTTGACCCTTTATGAGGGGACGCCTATGAAACTGTTAAAGATAGTAAATTTAACCTCTAGACATACTCCAAACTTTACATTAAACATCGCCGTATCAAGAATTTACATAAAAACAACACCTTTATGGTTGTTACGCCCCTTGACCCTTTATGAGGGCTACGCCCATGAAACTTAAAAATAGTCAATTTAACATCTAGACATACCACAAACTTTATTTTAGTCATCCACATAGCAAAATTTTACTAAAAAACCACTTTTATGGTGGTTACCCCCTTGTCCATTTTTGATGGTTACGCCCATGAAATCGATAAAAATAATAAATTTACACTCTAGACATACCCCAAACTTTATATTAAGCATCCCTGTATCAAGAATTTACATAAAAACAACTTTTGAAATTACTACCCCTGTACCCATTTTTGGCGGTTACGCCCATGAAACTGTTAAAGATAGTAAATTTAACAGCTAGACATACCCCAAACTTTATATTAAACATCCCCGTATCAAGAATTTACTTAAAAATCACTTTTGAAATTACTACCCCCGTACCCATTTTTGGCGGTTACGCCCATGAAATCGATAAAAAATTGAAATTTAACCTATTGGTATACCTCAAACATAATATTTGACACGCCCATGTATCAAATTTGCCTGAAAAATCATCAAAAAATTAGTAGTATATATCGAGTGATAGGACCGTGGAAACTGCCGCCAGCGGCAGAATATTCCTTATATAAATAGTCTACCGGCAGATTTTTCTGCCTCCAGGAATATTCCTTATATAAATAGTCTACCGGCAGATTTGTTTTTTCTTATATGAGAGTCTACCCGGCCAATCACTGGATATATACTACTAATTTTTTGATGATTTTTCAGGCAAATTTGATACATGGGCGTGTCAAATATTATGTTTGAGGTATACCAATAGGTTAAATTTCAATTTTTTATCGATTTCATGGGCGTAACCGCCAAAAATGGGTACGGGGGTAGTAATTTCAAAAGTGATTTTTAAGTAAATTCTTGATACGGGGATGTTTAATATAAAGTTTGGGGTATGTCTAGCTGTTAAATTTACTATCTTTAACAGTTTCATGGGCGTAACCGCCAAAAATGGGTACAGGGGTAGTAATTTCAAAAGTTGTTTTTATGTAAATTCTTGATACAGGGATGCTTAATATAAAGTTTGGGGTATGTCTAGAGTGTAAATTTATTATTTTTATCGATTTCATGGGCGTAACCATCAAAAATGGACAAGGGGGTAACCACCATAAAAGTGGTTTTTTAGTAAAATTTTGCTATGTGGATGACTAAAATAAAGTTTGTGGTATGTCTAGATGTTAAATTGACTATTTTTAAGTTTCATGGGCGTAGCCCTCATAAAGGGTCAAGGGGCGTAACAACCATAAAGGTGTTGTTTTTATGTAAATTCTTGATACGGCGATGTTTAATGTAAAGTTTGGAGTATGTCTAGAGGTTAAATTTACTATCTTTAACAGTTTCATAGGCGTCCCCTCATAAAGGGTCAAGGAGAAAAACTCCTATAAAGTTGCCTGGTATTGCATCATAGGTCAAAATCTATTTTTAGAAACTCCACGGGCATCACGTCAGCAGTCAAAAGCTATTTTTAGTAACACTTCCGGTATTGCATCAGCGGTCAGTTCTATTTTAGTAACACTTCCGGTGTTTCTGGCTTATATATAACGCGACTTTGAAGCTTGTAATCAGACTTTCGCTTACAGTTGTTGCCTACGGATGTGTCTTGTACCTTCAAACACATAAAAAAGTAAGTGTTATCTTAGATCTTTAATGTTATAGTATGTTACTTTAGTAACCTGTTTTCGATAAGTTGGTTGTTTAGTATCCACGTGTTACTTTAGTAACCTGTTTTCGATAAGTTGGTTGTTTAGTATCCACGTGTTATTTTAGTAACCTGTTTTCGATAAGTTGGTTGTTTAGTATCCACGTGTTACTTTTGTGACCTAATTTCGATAAGTTGTGTATCTTGTTGTTTACTTTTCTTGTAATGTTTACTGTTCTTTACTCTTTAGTTGTAATGTTTCAATTTCTTTTCTACAGATGTCTAACACTTGTCATCTCTGCTCCAAAACTTTCACCCGGAGCCGGATCGTGAAACGACATGTTGCTAGTGTACATGGGCGTCAGGAATACAAATGTGATGTTTGTGAACGAGTATATAATAGAGCTGACAATCTTGCCAAACATATCAAGACAGAGCATCCTGCATCTCTTGTATCAGCAGTTCCTGCATCACCAACCCCTGCCTCAGCAGCTAATGTACCTTCTAAAGAGACCTGTGCTAACCCCCATATCTGCCACATCTGTCAACAAAGCTTTACTGGGGCAAGCCATCTGCAAGTACATCTTGCTAGCCATGACACCGCTGTGGACACCTCAACACGATCAACGCCAGCAGGCCCACTGGTATCGACAACCTCACGCAAACGGGCAGTAAAGAGGTCGACTCAAGAACCCTCAAAGAGACCAAGACTTATTAATGAAATAGACTCTTTAAATAAGTTACCTCAAGATATTAAGAAGATATATAAGAACAACTGGTTAGCTATTAGAACACATGAACGTCGGAACAAATACATGGACACGTACACTATATTTCATCAACCTGATACTCCTATAGATTGGACGACCCTTGTAAACCCACTTTTCCAAGCCCAGAAAAAGCGTTTCAAGGTGAATTATAGTCATCATCTAGTCTTAAGACATAGAGAGACACAGGGGTTGCGTTACTTTCACGCCAGCTCGAATAACGCGACAGGGTTAGACAAACCCTTGTTAGTTAACAACAGAAATGATTTTGAAACATTTGTTGATAGATTAAATGAAAGTGATATATTAGGGTATGCAAATAAAAACAGGGAGACAACCAAATATACCTTAGAAGCATTAGTCAGTACGAGTGTTTATGTTTATAAACTTCAAGATTATCCTATAGGGTGTCTGTTAGATATTCCACCCTACATTGCACCAAATCATGGTATTAATACCCTTCAAATCGATTCCCGTTCTAAAGTTTACAATGACAATCTCTGCTTCTTCCGTTGTCTAGCTGTCCATCGAGGTGGTTCTGTTGAGGATGTTAGGAAGGCTTCAAGACTACTTTTCAAACAGTTTAACCCGTCTCTAAAGTTAAGTAACTTTCACGGTGTAACTCTTGCCGAAATGCCTCTCTTAGAAACTTGTTTTTCAGTAAACATAGATATTTTTTAGATTGATTCTGAACAAGCCTTGCGTATTGTCCTGAGAAGTGGCAGTAGTTATAGTGAAACTCTCCGTCTTTTACTTTACAAAAACCACTTCTTTTATATAAACGATCTTTCCCGGCGAGTAAAAGTTGTTCTTGTGGAAAATGTGGAAAATTGTGGAAAAAGTTTTGGCGTATGGATAGGCATGAAAAAACTTGCAATGGGGATATGGCTGTAGAGACATATAAAGGTGGTGTTTACTCTTCACCTGAAAGTGTATGGGACGCGATCAGCGCTGAAGGAATAAGTACTCCAGCGTGTTTTATTTACCCATTCAGGGCGACATTCGATTATGAATGTTATTTTGATAATGGGAATGTTCCCCAAGAGACGCATTCGACTACCTTTGCAGCTAAACACATGCCCCTCTCCTGCTCTGTAGCGTCAAATGTCCCTGGGTGGGAGGCCCCAAAATGCTTCATAACCAAGGGTGACCCACAAATTTTAGTTAGTCAGATGCTTGATTATCTCACTGGTATAGCTGCTAAGGCATACTCGTTGTTGCGAGCTCGGTTTGAAAGTATTTTTACTCAACTCCATGCTCTGAATAAAGACAAGCTAATAGCTAAGTTTGATGAGTATTTAAAGAGCTTCCAGTTATAGGGTTTAACTCGGGGAAATATGACGTCAACGTCATTAAACCTTATTTAATAAAGCACTTCATGGATGCCGCTGCCCAAGTGGGCGAAGAAGAAGATAGTATGGAAGAAGAAGAAGAAGAAACCGAGGTTAACGAAGAAGAGGCAGATACAATGGAAGGAGACTACAAAGTAGCAAAACCGTTCAAGTTCATAGTTAAAAGAAACAATAACTTTATGTGTATTGCAACGCCGAATCTAAAGTTCTTAGATATAATAAACTATCTAGCCCCCGGGTTTAGCTATAGTAAATATCTGGCAGCTTATAAGATTAGTGAGACAAAGGGTTACTTTTGTTATGAATATATAGACGACCCCCAAAAGTTGGACGAGACAGAACTACCCCCACACGAAGCCTTTTATTCGTCGTTAAAAAATTCCAACATTTCCAAGGAGGAGTACGCTCTGTGCAAAAAGGTATGGCAGGACAATAACATGACCACACTTAGGGACTTTTTGGTGTGGTATAACAACAAAGATGTAGTCCCCTTTTTAGAAGCCTTGGAGCAGCAGGTTCGCTTTTATGGGGAGCGGGGTGTGGACTGTTTTAAAGACGCCATTTCGGTTCCGGGTGTTTGTTTAAAGTATCTTTTTAAGACCGTTGATAGGGGTGTAATGTTTAGTTTATGTTCGAGCAAACAGGCGAGTCTACACAAAATGATTAGAGATAATATCGTTGGGGTCCCTCTATAATTTTCCATAGGTATCACGAGGTAGGCAAAACGTTTATTAGGGGCGGAAAGGTAGTCAAATCCATCCATGGTTACGATGCCAACGCGTTGTATCTTTGGGCTCTGATGAACCCAATGCCAACAGATTATCCAATTATTAGAAGAATGGAGACCGGGTTTAGGGTCGAAAAAGATAACTATTATGTCCAACAAAGTAGAGAGTGGCTAACGTGGGTTGCTCACCAAAAAGGGGTGGAGTTGAAAACTCAGTTTAATGGAAGGGAGTTTCGGTTAGGTGATAGAAACATCCCCGTGGATGGGTGGGATAAATCCAATAGAAGAGGCTACAATTTTCATGGTTGTCTGTACCATGGTCACAAAGACTGTCCCCTCACCAAAGATAAAGATAGAAACCCTGTTAATAATAAGCCCTTGTTCGAGCTGTTTGAAAAAACCTGTGAGATACACACCTACCTAACCGAGGAGGTAAAAGTCCCAGTAGAAGTTATGTGGGAATGTGAGTGGCAGGCTCTGAAAAAGTCTGACCCAACCATTAGGGCTTTCCTTTCTAAAGCCATCCCTAGAGCTAGACCCTCTTACTCTAAAGAAGGGCTCCCTCTCAGTGATAAACAGATTCTGGCTTCTATTTCAGATGGGACATGTTTTGGATTAGTGGAATGTGATCTACACGTCCCCGACCGCCTGAAGGACCATTTCAGTGAGATGACTCCAATTTTCAAAAATATTGACGTCACGTGTGATGATATTGGCCCGTTTATGGGTGAATATGCCCTCAAACATAACTTGTTGTCAACCCCTCGTCGCACCCTAATCGGTAGTTATATCGGGGAAAAAATTTTGTTGGCAACACCACTGTTAAACTGGTATTTAGACCACGGCTTGGAGGTAACAAAAATTTATCAAGTGATAGAATATCAACCGTCTAGTTGTTTTAAAAAGTTTGGCGAAATGGTTTCTGACGCTAGGCGGGCTGGTGATCTAGATGAAAGTCAATCTATAGTAAGCGATACGATGAAGCTCTTAGGAAACTCAGCCTACGGGAAGACTCTAACCAATAAGGCCAATCATAGCGCTGTCTCGTACGTTCAGGGGGCTGAGATATCGAAAATGATTAATAGTTCCCGGTTTAAAAAGATGACTGAAATAGGGGAGGATCTTTTTGAAATTGAGATGGAGAAAAAGAAAACTGTTTGGACTTGCCCATCAAATTGGTTTCTTCGTCTATCAATATGCAAAACTTCGTATGTTAGATTTTTATTTCGAGTTCTTAGATAAGTTTGTAGATAGGTCCAACTTTCAGTTATGTGAAACAGATACTGATAGTTTATACTTAGCCTTAAGCGCACCTAAGCTAGAGGACATAGTTAAGTCAGGTCTGCGGGATGAGTTTAATAGTGTATATAAAGACTGGTTTCCTGCCGAGTTTTGCGATGAGCATATTAGCAAGACAGACTGTATAAACTGTAAGGGTGTTAAAGCGTACACCAAACGAACGCCCGGGCTTTTTAAACTAGAGTACGAAGGGACAGCTCTTGTTAGCTTATGTAGTAAGACGTACCATTGTAGTGGGGATTACGATAAAATCAGTTGTAAAGGGCTAAGAAAGCAACACAACAAATTAGATAAAGATATGTTTTTAGAGGTTCTCGCTACGCAAAAGGCTAAGGGTGGGAAAAATGTAGGTTTCAAAGTCTTAAATAATTCCATATTTTCCTACAGTCAAACAAGAAATGCTCTTTCCTATTTCTATATAAAAAGAAAGGTAGCTGATGATAACGTCTCGACTACGCCTTTAGATATTTAACTCTTTACACTACCAGCTTAGCCTAACCAGCAATCTCTAACAGTTTCACCCCTTATGATTCATTTATGCCACAACGCTAAGCAGACACCCAACTACCTATCTATAAATAAATGTTATCCTTGTACTATATATTGACTTTGTGTACTAAATATTTTTGTACTGTTATATAATATCAATGTATGTTATACACCTATTGAGATAATAAAAGAATAAAAAATATATCTTCGTCTTCTGTTTTAAATTTAATGTTTTTCATTGATGTTGTATAATCTACTAACCTATCACTATCGCTCAAGTACACCAAGCACTCCAAAGTCAGCACACACCAGACATAAACAGGGCACTTCCGGGGTCACCGGGACTAGAGGTCACGGTTAACTCCCCCTGCACCTACGGTACATTAGGTGCGCCGCGCACCTACTATATATCTTTGTTAATTTAGCACCTAAATTCGGGTCAATTACAGCATTGTATACTACTCGTATGTTATAAACATACAGTAACTCTATTTTGTTGTATATAAGGAAGCGGTGCTGAATCTTGCCATATATTTTTATTACTAAAATGTAAATAACTATACACGTGTTTATTATATTTGTGTATAATTTATATGGATAGTCGAGTGATTTTGAACTGGAAATATAGTCCACATGCGCAGTGCAGTCGTAGTGCTGTGTACAGATTAGGGTTTTAATTGTATCACGATAGAAGGCAAACTGTAACGTGACTTGGAATCAAACCTACTTCAACTTAATTCGTTTAAACAGCCAGTTAATTTACCCGACCAGTTACATCCATTTGATCACTGTTGTTATTGGTATTTTTTATTACATATGTTTTATTATATTTACATTCTTGCCACAGGTGTCTCTTATATATATATATATATATATATATATATATATATATATATATATATATATATATATATATATATATGTTGTGTATTAATACGTTTATATTTTCAACAATTATTTATTTTTTAATAAAACAATTTGCAAGAAATGATCATATTTCAGATACTTTTTCTGTTTACAGTGAACACGATTCGAGTGATTTCCTAACACTCGAGAACGAAGCTGCTGTGTCTCTAGTAGAAACAACGAACTAAATACTCACACTTACTGCAACAGTAGAGTCAAGCTGTCCATAAAAACAACGAACTAAATACTCACACTTACTGCAACAGTAGAGCCAAGCTGTCCCTACAAACAACGAACTAAATACTCACACTTACTGCAACAGTAGAGCCAAGCTGTCCCTACAAACAACGAACTAAATACTCACCCTTACTGCAACAGTAGAGTCAAGCTGTCCATAAAAACAACGAACTAAATACTCACACTTACTGCAACAGTAGAGCCAAGCTATCCCTACAAACAACAAACTAAATACTCACCCTTACTGCAACAGTAGAGCCAAGCTGTCCCTACAAACAACGAACTAAATACTCACACGTACTGCAACAGTAGAGCCAAGCTGTCCCTACAAACAACGAACTAAATACTCACCCTTACTGCAACAGTAGAGCCAAGTTGTCCCTACAAAAACGAACTAAATACTCACCCTTCCTGCAACACTAGAGCCATGTTGTCCCTACAAACAACGAACTAAATACTCAGTCTTACTGCAACACTAGAGCCAAGTTGTCCCTACAAACAACGAACTAAATACTCTCCCTTACTGCAACACTGGAGACAAGTTGTCCCTACAAACAACGAACTAAATACTCACCCTTACTGCAACACTAGAGCCAAGTTGTCCCTACAAACAACGAACTAAATACTCACCCTTACTGCAACACTAGAGCCAAGTTGTCCCTACAAACAACGAACTAAGTATTCACCCTTACTGCAACACTAGAGCCAAGTTGTCCCTACAAACAACGAACTAAATATTCACCCTTACTGCAACACTAGAGCCAAGTTGTCTCTACAAACAACGAACTAAATACTCACCCTTACTGTAACACTAGAGCCAAGTTGTCCATACAAACAACGAACTAAATACTCACCCTTACTGCAACACTAGAGCCAAGCTGTCCCTACAAACAACGAACTAAATACTCACCCTTACTGCAACACTTGAGCCAAGTTGTCCTACAAACAACGAACTAAATACTCACCCTTACTGCAACACTTGAGCCAAGTTGTCCCTACAAACAACGAACTAAATACTCACCCTTACTGCAACACTTGAGCCAAGTTGTCCCTACAAACAACGAACTAAATACTCACCCTTACTGCAACACTTGAGCCAAGCTGTCCCTACAAACAACGAACTAAATACTCACCCTTACTGCAACACTTGAGCCAAGTTGTCCCTACAAACAACGAACTAAATCATCATCATCAAGTACCGGGCCTAGTGGCGTAGGTGATCATGTCTCTCCACAACTTTCGATCTCGGCAGCTATTTATCATTTCTGTTATTGACCTTCTGCCAAGCCATTCTCTTAAGCTGTCTGTTATTTTTTCTCTTTACTTTCCTCTATCTCTTCGTCCCTCAATTTTTCCAGTTGTTACAATATATTCCAGTTGTTCTCTTCTCATTACATGGCCAAAAAATGATGATTGTCTCTTCCTAACATTGGAAATTAGCTCTCTTTTTGCTTTGACCTCTCTCAGAACCTCTTCATTACTCTTCTTAGCTGTCCATGATATTCTCAACATTCTTCTGTAATACTACATTTCAACAGACTCCAGTGATTTTCTTGTCTGTTGTCCTATTGTCCATGACTCGCATCCATAAGTTATAACTGGCTCTACGTAACATTTAAGAATTCTTTTACTTGCCGCGATAGCTCAGTGGTTAGTGAACTGGACTACAAAGGACAAGTGGCAGGGTTCTATCCCAACCGACGGCTTCCGGGTTCACCCAGCCTTTAATGGGTACCTGATTTTTTTCTGGGAAAGTGAAGCGGCACGGGGGTAATACCGACCACATTACCCCAAAAATCGTGTGCCGAAGGTCTGTAAAATGTATGGTCACTAACACCATATTCCCTATACCCTATACGCCACTTGGCGTGACGGTTTGGAGTACTTTACTTTTTTTTTTTTCTCAGAACTTGCACACAATCCAAAGAACTCCACTGAGGTAACATAAAACATTATAAATCTATAGCAAGCGACAACATTCGATGGGGAGACGTTTCTGCATTTGTCTGGATCGAAGTTCAATGTACTGAAGGGAGGTCAAAAAGTAATGCACACCAATGTTTTTTTCGGCTAATAATAAAGATAGGAATATGAAATTTTGCACACTTGGAATAAGACATGTTCCAATTATGTGCACCAAATTGCACAGCATTCTGATAAATATTACGCAATCTGTGAACCGTTAAAATGGAGCTTGTCAACAATGTCCGTTACAAACAGCGAATTGTCATAGAATTTCTGGTTGCGGAAAAAGAAACTGTGGCAAACATTCATAAACGACTGTGTGCAGTGTACTAATGTTCTGCAGTCGACAGGAGCACAGTTAGTCGCTGGGTTCAGAGAATTAAAGCTGCAGAAAGTGTACGAGTGGAGCTGCATGATTTACCGCGTTCTGGACGTGTTGCCTCGGCTACCAGCACAGACATGTTAAACCGGGCTGATGCCATTATTCGTAAGGATAGGCGTATCACTAGTCAGCAATTGGCATTGCAGCTTACAGTCAGCAAGGGAAGTGCAATCGCAATTTTTAAAACTCTCGGATATTCAAAGATTTGCGCTCGATGGGTTCCTCGGTGCCTAACAAATGATCACAGAGTTCAAAGGAAAACATTCTGTTCTGAATTGTTGGAGCGTTTCGGTGTTGAAGGAGAAATGTTTTTGTCAAAAATTGTTACCGGTGACGAAACGTGGGCACATTATTATGAGCCTGAAACAAAAATGCAGTCAATGGAATGGCATCATCCGCAGTCACCAAAAAGAAAAATTCAAAACATCTCCATCAGCCGGAAAGGTGATGATCACTGTCTTCTGGGACATTGATGGTGTGATTCTTGTTGATGTAATGACAAGAGGTGAGACAATCAACTCGACAGCTTACATCAATACACTGACAAAACTCAAAAATCGGTTCCACAGAGTTCGGCCTAATAAGCCATCTGCAGATTTGTTGCTTCAACATGACAATGCACGCCCTCACACAAGTTTGGTAACACGGGAAGCAATCAACAAATTTGGTTGGACTGTACTGCCCCATCCCCCTTACAGCCCTGATCTGGCTTCCTCAGATTTCAATCTGTTTGGACCACTCAAAAAATTCCTGCGTGGGACACACTTTGACAATGATGAGGATGTGATCCGTGCAGTTAAAAAATAGCTACGCGAGCAGGACAAAACTTGGTACAAACGAGGCATTCATGACCTAGTTTCGCGTTGGCGTAAGGCAATACGCTTGGACGGAGATTATGTTGAAAAATAGGTAGTGTAAAGGGGATGTTCAGCTACAATCTGTGAAAATTTCACACATTTTGCCCGAATAGTTTCCGAGAAAAAAATTGGTGTGCATTACTTTTTGACCTCCCTACGTAAAATGTTATGGTCACACAAATGTAACATATGTCAAGGGAGGTAAGCAAATTAATCTCACATTATTGTTTCAGTACGAGTTACGGTTACTTGAGACGCGTACTTGTGTTTCTGCATGATCTCTTCCTTCGACAATGTTCTTTTGATCAATGGATCTTGACGCATTGTCCATGATGGAGGTGTAGGGACATGCTAACATAAGATGAACTAGTCGCATGGTCGATACGCCACCTATGTGCGTGTGCCTTGATTTTTCCCCATAAACTTGCGACAAATTATAGATTTTCATCAATGTTTTTAAAATGGACTTTTGGAGAATTGGAAGTCGCGATAGCTAAGGTAGGGTTCGATCCTAACCGACGGCTTCCAGGTTCACCCAGCCTTTAATGGGTACCGGATTTTTTTTTCTGAGAAAGTAATGCGGCAATGAAAACGGTCTGAAAGAGGTCAAAGCAAAAAGAGAACTAATTTCCAAAATTAGGAAGAGACAATCATCATTTTTTGGCCATGCAATGAGAAGAGAACTACTGGAATATATTGTAGCAACTGGAAAAAATGAGGGACGAAGAGATAGAGGGAAGCAAAGAGAAAAAATAACAGACAGCTTAAGAGAATGGCTTGGCAGAAAGTCAACAACAGAAATTATAAATAGCTGCCGAGATCGAAAATTGTGGAGAGACATGATCACCTACGCCAGTAGGCTCGGTATTTGATGATGATGATGGAATTATCAGGACAAACGGTACATGATGATGATGAATGCGGCAGGGGCGTAATACCGACCACATTACCCCAAAAATCATGTGCTGAAGGTCTGTAAAATATATGGTCACTAACACCATATTCCCTGTACGCCACATGATGTTTATACTTTTTTATATTTTACTTTTGGAGAATTGAAAAGGACAATTTCTCAGAAAACTTTGACGAAAGAAAGTCAGCAACAGAGAGTTGAAGAGACGAAAAGAAGATACACATTGCAGTGGCGGAGCAGGGAGTGGGTTGATGGTGGTTGCCCTCGGTCGCATAATTGTTAGGGTCGCAAAGTTTGAAGCTGCAAATAATTTAAAAAAAGGATGGAAAAAGGAAGGAAGAGTGGTAGCTCTCTCTCTCTTTATATCTCTCTTTCTGTCTCTTTTTTCTGTTTATTTTTTCTCTCTCTTTCTCTCTCGCTCTCTCTTTCTCTCTCTCTCTCTTTCTCTCTCTCTTTTTCTCTCTCTATCTTTCTCTCTCTTTCTCTCTTTTTTCTGTTTCTTTTTTCTCCCTCTTCACACTCTCTCTCTTTCTCTCTCTCTTCTTCTCACTCTATCTTTCTCTCTCTTTTTTCTGTTTCTATTTTATCTCTCTCCCCTCTCTGTCTTTCTCTCTCTCTTCTCTTTCTCTCTTTGTCTCACTCTCTGTCATTCTCTCACTTCTCTCTCTGTCATTCTCTCTCTCTTCTCTCTCTCTCTCTTTCTCTTTTTCTCTCTCTTTCTATCTCTTTTTTTCTGTTTCTATTTTCTCTCTTTCTTCTCTCTCTCCCGTCTCTCTCTCTCTTCTCTCTCTTTCTCTCTCTCTCTTTTTCTCTCTCTCACTTTCTCTCTCTTTTTTCTGTTTACATTTTATCTCACTTCTCTCTCTCTCTCTCTCTTTCGCGCTCTCTCTCTTTTTCTCTCTCTATCTTTCTCTCTTTTTTTCTGTTTCTATTTTCTCTGTCTTCTCTCTCTCTCTCTTCTCTTTCTCTCTTTCTCTCTTTGTCTCTCTCTCTCTATCTTTCTACCTCTCTCTTCTCTCACTCTCTCTTTCTATCTCTATCTTTCTCTCTCTCTATCTTTCTCTCTCTCTCTTCTCTCTCTCTATCTTTCTCTCTGTCTATCTTTCTCTCTCTTCTCTCTCTCTATCTTTCTCTCTGTCTATCTTTCTCTCTCTTCTCTCTCTCTATCTTTTTCTCTCTCTCTTTCTCTCTCTCTATCTTTCTCATCTTTTACACCTACGGGTGTCGAGGGAGATGCAAAGCTCCGATTCGTGTCCTTCTGGCAGCCAGAGTCATTGTTAATTGAAGTTGTAGCGTTTTTCAGAAGTTGTCAGCTTGTATATATATATATCCATTTATCCATCCATTCTGCCATCGATCCGTCCGTCCGTCTGTCAGTCCGTGTCTGTACGTCCGTCCGTCCGTCCTTCTGTCTGTCTGTCTGTCTGTGTCTCTGTCTGTCTCTGACTTATGACATATTTTTTTTAGAATTCTGATCATTCCAAGCACTTTTCTAAAACATCTCGTCTCTCTGGTGACAATCGTCCTTTTACATTTGTTTGTGAGTGACAATGTTTGACAGAATATAGTAGAACAGCCATACATAAATAAAGTAGATTAGATGGCCCGATGTTGCCCATGCCTCGGGCTAGTAACTTATTGACCTACAGTGATAACAGGGAACACGGTAGGTCATTACTGGGAAGTAATTCCTAAATAATCAGTAATTCCTAAATAATCAGTAATGTCGTGCATTGAACTCTATGGTGGAGGGAGAGGTTGAATGAAAGGCAGACCAGGGACAGGCTGGGGGAGAACGAAGGATAGAGAAAGAGAGGGAGGAAAATGGAGAAACAGTTGTACAATATGGATGAGAGTCAGTCTTGAACAGATTAAGAAAGACGTGATCAGAGATGAAGAACGGTTATGAGAAATGTATTCGCATATATATATATATATTTATATATGAACAGGGAGCTTTTCATAAGAAATATTTTGACTATAATCTATTTTACATATACTACATCATAGGCACACTGATTAATGTCAGTCACATACAAGGACGTTAAAACCACAAATATACTCTAATAACACAAAGCAAAGAACTAACAATGACTCAAAGAGCCTTAAATAAACGCTACGAAAACGCCAGATTAAGAGGAAGACCGAGAAAGAGATGGATAAAGGGAATACTAGAGTCACTAGGAGGAATAACATCAGAAGAGGCCAACATAAGAGCAAAGAATCGCAGATTGTTTCTCCCCTCGACGCCAACGGCAGCTGAGGAAGGAAAGAGGAAGTAGAAGAGGAACACAAAGAAAGATCTGCGGCACTGAAAGACAGATCTGGACACTATGATGCACCTCTCACGCAAAAACAGATATGTGATAGTAAGATGTGTTTGCCACATAAAGATATAAATATGAAACAAAGATGCATCCGTCCCACACAAATATTTCTGTGAAACTAAGACACGTCAGTCACACAACTATAGGTTGTGACACTAAGATGTATTTCTCATATAAAGATGAATCTGTGAAAACTAAGACGAGTACGTCACACCAGGTGAGATCTATTACGCACAGAATCATCCGTCACACTAAGATAGATCTTTTGCAATAATATGTGACCATCACTCAAAGATATTTCTGGAACATTTAGATCCGTCCGTCACGCAAATATAGATATATATGTGACACTTAGATGTGTCCGTCGCACAAATATAAATATATATGTGACACTTAGATGTGTCCGTCACACAAATATACATATATATGTGACACTTAGATGTGTCCGTCACACAAATATACATATATATGTGACACTTAGATGTGTCCGTCACGCAAATATAGATATATATGTGACACTTAGATGTGTCCGTCACACAAATATACATATATATGTGACACTTAGATGTGTCCGTCACACAAATATAAATATATATGTGACACTTAGATGTGTCCGTCACACAAATATAAATATATATGTGACACTTAGATGTGTCCGTCAACAAATATAAATACATATGTGACACTTAGATGTGTCCGTCACACAAATATAAATATATATGTGACACTTAGATGTGTCCGTCACACAAATATAAATATATATGTGACACTTAGATGTGTCCGTCACATAAATATAAATATATATGTGACACTTAGATGTGTCTGTCACACAAATATAAATATATATGTGACACTTAGATGTGTCCGTCACACAAATATAAATATATATGTGACACTTAGATGTGTCCGTCAAACAAAATAGATCTGTGACACTAAGATGTGTGGTTCACACAAATATAGACGTGAGACACTAAGATACATCCGTCACACAAAAATAGATATACGACACTAAGATGTGTTCGTCGCATTAAAAAAGAACTGTCACACTAAGATGTGTTCGTCGCATTAAAATAGATCTGTCACACTAAGATGTGTTCGTCGCTTTAAAATAGATCTGTCACACTAAGATGTGTTCGTCGCATTAAAATAGATCTGTCACACTAAGATGTGTTCGTCGCATTAAAATAGATCTGTCACACTAAGATGTGTTCGCCGCACTAAAATAGATCTGTTACACTAAGATGTGTTCGTCGCACTAAAATAGATCTGTCACACTAAGATTATGTTCGTTGCATTAAAATAGATCTGTCACACTAAGATGTGTTCGTCGCACTAAAATAGATCTGTGACACAAAGATATGTTCGTCGCACTAAAATAGATCAGTGACACTAAGATTTGTTCGTCGCATTAAAGTAGATCTGTCACACTAAGATGTGTTCGTCGCACTAAAATAGAGCTGTGACACTAAGATTTGTTCGTCGCATTAAAGTAGATCTGTCACATTAAGATGTGTTTGTCGCATTAAAGTAGATCTGTGAAACTAAGATGTGTTCGTGGCACTAAAATAGATCTGTCACTCTAAGATGTGTTTGTCGCACTAAAATAGATCTGTCACACTAAGATCTATTCGTCGCATTAAAATAGATCTGTGACACTAAGATCTATTCGTCGCACTAAAATAGATATGTCACACTAAGATCTATTCGTCGCATTAAAATAGATCTGTGACACTTAGATCTATTCGTCGCACTAAAATAGATCTGTCACACTAAGATCTGTTCGTCGCATTAAGATGCACAACTTTTAAGAAAGACTAAATCTGGCACTTGTAGATTAATTATGACACAAGAAAATAATACCAAATGTGTAATCAATCATTCACATTGTCTAGATTTGCCAAAACGTGTTTATCATTATCGCTTATCCCAGATTAATATGTTTTAATGAGACTGGTCACCATTGGTGTACTAAGACGTTTGTATCTGTTAGTTTTAACATACATGCATTGTCTTTTTTTATACATTCTGGCTATTTATGATGTGGACAGACCAGGTATTTCGTCAGAACTGCATATTAGATATACGAACCAAACATAAACCAGGTCTGTCTACAAGATATCATCTTAGTCATGCCAAACAAACATAAACCAGGTCTGTCTACAGAATCCATGTTAGTCATGACAACCAAACATAAACCACGTCTGTCTACAAGGATCCATCTTAGTCATGCCAACCAAACATAAACCACGTCTGTCTACAAGAATCCATCTTAGTCATGCCAAACAAACATAAACCACGTCTGTCTACAGAATCCATGTTAGTCATGACAACCAAACATAAACCACGTCTGTCTACAAGGATCCATCTTAGTCATGCCAACCAAACATAAACCACGTCTGTCTACAAGAATCCATCTTAGTCATGCCAACCAAACATAAACCACGTCTGTCTACAATAATCAATCTCACTCATGTCAACCAAACATAAACCACGTCTGTCTACAAGAACCCCCACCCCAATTATATCTCCAAACCAAACATAGACAAAATTGTTCCATAACATTTTATTTTAGCCAGGTACACGAATCACAGTTCCTGTCAACATTACTGCATCCTGTCCAAGTCAGTCATACACTGAATGGTCTGTGTCCACCCCCAGCCAGGTTTAAAGTCTGTCCAGATAAACTCCGTGCTTGATATCTTTTTCAGGAGCTTTCTGGTGTCGTTCAGGTAAGCGCATGTGGACTTCGGTACCTGAAATTGACGTCAGAATGAGCCATCGATTGATCAGATGTGGGCAATACTGTAATCGTTATACTAAAACTATTTTTACAAATGCAAGAATAACACTTGTATAACCAATTTTTTGGGGGGAACAATCTGATTTGAAGAACATAATTGAATCACTTTTTCTTAGCAGCACATATTTATTTAAGTTTACAGTAATTGGTTCATTGCAATTTTGCTGAAGAGAATAGTGGATAAACAAAGAGAAAAGCAGAAAATGAAGGAATTAGAGGAAGAAAACATGAATGTGTAGACAGGTCTCCATTTCGCGAATTCACAACGAGGAACAGCACACGGTGGTGGGCAGAGAGAGTGGATGATACTGAACATAGACACCAATATCGTATACAATGTTCTTGCTGGAAGGAAGGAAGGAAGGAAGGAAGGAAGGAAGGAAGGAAGGAAGGAAGGAAGGAAGGAAGGAAGGAAGGAAGGAAGGAAGGAAGGAAGGAAGGAAGGAAGGAAGGAAGGAAGGAAGGAAGGAAGGAAGGAAGGAAGGAGTCATTGTTTTCCATCTAACTACAAAAGTCAAATTCAACGAATAAGAACTTACAAACACTTTAACTTGACATGTAGTTCGGGGCTCACTTAAGTTCTGTTCTAGCACTTACAAGAATGCGCAAATGAATAGAAAAAAAACAGTGATATGGTAACAGCTTTAGGTAGGTGAGAAAGAAAACAAAAGCAGAACGACGTTTCGGCCAAGTAGACCTTCAATTGGAACAATAATAACAGAAGAATATATAATGATTTACACAGAAATCAAATTACATGGCAATAATATGCTAGACTATTTAAAAAGGCAAATAAGTCACTTTTCTTTGGTTCGGAGCTCGGTCAGACACCTACTGGATTGAAATTAATAATTCCGGCTGACAGGGCGGACACAGGTCTATAATGAAGTAAAATGGAAGGGTTCTAAAAATATCTGGAGGTGGGTACTAGATCCCATACTCTGTTACACTATTACTACGACTCTACAATTACTGAAAGCTTTTATATGAGTGTGTATCCCAATTAGTGTATTCACACGAAAAAAATACATGTATATGATATACTACAGGACTAAATATACATACAACCAATACAACCCAAACACATATACACATACACTAACCCATACATACACACGTTCCCAAGCGAACACATACATACCTGTATGTCTGCAACTATGGTGTTGCGCACGGTCTAGAACTTACATCATTATCATCATCATCAAGTACCATGCCTGCTGTCTTCGGTGATCATCTCTCTCCACAACTTTCGTTCTCGACAGTTATTTATCATTTCTGTTGTTGACCTTCTGCCAAGCCATTCTCTCAAGCTGTCTGGTATTGTTTCTCTTTGCTTCCCTCTATCTCTTTCTCCCTCAATGTTCCCAGTTGTCACAATATATTCCAGCTGTTCCCTTCTCATTACATCGCCAAAAAATTACGACTGTTTCTTCCTAATTTTGAAAATTAGATTTCTTTATGCTGATGCCTTTTTCTGAAACGTTTTCATTACTCTTCTTAACTGTCCATGATATTCTCAACATTCTTTTGTAAAACCATATTCCTACAGTCTCGGGTGATTTTCTTGTCTGTTGTCTTCTTGTCCATGATTGATCTTGTCCTCTTCACATCCATATGTTAAGTCTGGCTCTATATAACATTTAGGAATTCTTTTTCTTGCTTCTATTGTCAAAAATGGATTGCACAGTGTCTTCCCCATGTAAGCACTTACATAAGCAGCTTTAAAGCCCTGTTTATCAGCATTGATTGATTTCAACAGCAGCAGGCATAACTGTGCGAACTCATGGACCCCAGAGGTTTCCTGGCATCGCTGGTCAGCTTGTCCTACAGACCATCCAGAGTAGTAGCCATAAGCCAGTCGATGACCGTTGACCCTGAGGAAGAACACGAATACTGTTACGGTACATTAGCATTATTGCTGACAGAGTGTAGGGTATAAGTGTTGGTCAAATGGACAGATCATCTTCATTGCACAATGGATAACCCCGTGGTGCTCACATTTCTACGTCATGACGTTCCCCTGTATGAAGCACACCACCACACACTAGAAAAAATACTGAAGATACTACTGCTCAGATGCACGAATCTCGTAGCACCAGCGAAGACCTTGTTGTAAATTTAAGTGATAAAAAACTATGTCTTGCATCTCTCTATGGTATATGGTGTTAAAAGATAAAGGTAAAATACGAGACTTGAATCGGCGTCTTAGCACGCGAGTTTTCACCCATATGTGCTGGGCCGCATATACAGAAGATTTCGGAGACTTCTGGATAGTGTCGCTTCAAGCATTGAAACTCACAATGCGAGGCAGCATTCCTTGTGTGCTACCCTGGAACCCATTTCTGCCAACGACTGGGTCGTCCGCGCGGGTATTTTTTTTCCCACCACGAGTACACCTCACACTGCTTCCAGCGTGAATCCAACCCGGGTTGTCCGAATGGTCGGTAGCTCAGTCGGGTAGTTCTCCCATCTAGGCTACCAAGGCCCCCAATTGGGGAGCCACCGGATATGGTGTTAGTGTCCATATATTGCATTTTACCATAAACACATTTGACAAACGGGAGGAAGAAACGATGAAAGGAAGGGAAGGAGGGATGAGTCATTTAGAAAGGAAGAAGTGTTTATTTGAGTAGTATGATCAGCATTACTCCAGATTGTCCTATCTCAGAAAAAAATCATGGTTTTTATTTAATGATTGATGAATTAAACAGCAGCTGAGATCCAACCCAGCCTCCTGAGCCAAGCTGACCAGTTCATGACGGAGTTATCTTCCGTTGCCCCCATTCAACAGTGTAAGGTTTCTGCTTCTCCGTTGCACATTATTTTGAAGACAAATAATAATAAATAAATATTATTATAAAGGGAAACTTCCGAGGCGATAATAGGGAATAATGGAAGGAAAAGGTATGTCTTAGCACTCGGAAAAAATGACAAATAAACAACAACAGAAAAAAACAAAGAACAATATATGGTACGAAGCAGGATCGAACCCGTACTCCATGGCACTGCGCCTTGCCACGAGAAGCCGAACGCTTGGTACACTGCCACTAAGCTAACTAAATAGTCTATTCGTGCAGTTTCGTCCAATAAATGTTTGTCTGCAACACAAGTATTCAGCCCTACTGGGAGATACTTGCCTTAATAGGAAAGTACAGAAATACAATTTATTTCCGATCTGTGATCGTAACCCTATGCTATAGTCATGGGAACGCCTTCGTGTAAGACACTGCTCACAATAGCTAATTTTTTAATTAGCTGAGTGGCAGTGTACCAAACGTTCGGCTTCTCGTGGCAAGGCGCAGTGCCATGGAGTACGGGTTCGATCTTGCTTCGGACCATATATTGTTCTTTGTTTTTTTCTGTTGTTGTTTATTTGTCATTTTTTCCGAGTGCTAACACATACCTTTTCTTTCTATTATTCCACATTATTTTGACCAGTGTACCCCAAGTGCGCATGCCTTTCCTTCTGTGATATATCCAGCTTTCAGTTTTCATTTCCTTTTGTGATCATATATCCAATTTTATTTATCCTTTTCTTCTGTGATCATATATCCAGTTTTTATTTATTGTTTTCTTCTGTGATCATATATCCAGTTTTATTTATCCTTTTCTTCTGTGATCATATATCCAGTTTTATTTATCCTTTTCTTCCGTGATCATATAACCAGTTTTTATTTATCCTTTCCTTCTGTGATCATATATCCAGTTTTTATTTATCCTTTCCTTCTGTGATCATATATCCAGTTTTTATTTATCCTTTCCTTCTGTGATCATATATCCAGTTTTTATTTATCCTTTCTTTCTGTGATCATATATCCAGTTTTAATTTATCCTTTCCTTCTGTGATCATATATCCAGTTTTTATTTATCCTTTCCTTCTGTGATCATATATCCAGTTTTTATTTATCCTTTCCTTCTGTGATCATATATCCAGTTTTTATTTATCATTTCCTTCTGTGATCATATATCCAGTTTTTATTTATCCTTTCCTTCTGTGATCATATATCCAGTTTTTATTTATCATTTCCTTCTGTGATCATATATCTAGTTTTTATTTATCATTTCCTTCTGTGATCATATATCCAGTTTTTATTTATCCTTTCCTTCTGTGATCATATATCCAGTTTTTATTTATCCTTTCCTTCTGTGATCATATATCTAGTTTTTATTTATCCTTTCCTTCTGTGATCATATATCCAGTTTTTATTTATCCTTTCCTTCTGTGATCATATATCCAGTTTTTATTCATCCTTCCAATCGACAGACAGACGTTCTTCCGACCTTGGTCCTCAAAACTAATTCGCTGATTAGTCCCAACTTTTGGGGACTGGACAGCACTAAGATGCTGACCTCTAGGCAGAAACATCTGGGGGTTGTCAGACCGCAGCATGCAGTTGGAATTTTTATTTTCGAATCCACTATTTTTGTAGCTTAACCGTTCCCCTGTCTCTGTGCAGTGAGATCCGATGCCTATCATCACTGATAGCGGCAAAAAAAATGGGTGGTCATATGCTGACTCTGCGCACGTCAAATAATAATTGACAGTTAAACATCGAAAAGAGAAGGTAAATAATGACAGCATCATCATCATGTGCCATACCGGTTGGCGTGGGCGATCATGTCCTTCCACAATCTTCTATCTACAGTGCATCGTATCAGTTCTGTTATTGACTGTTTTCCATGCCATGACACCAAGCTATCCAGTATTTTCTCTCTTTGTCGTCCGCGATCTCTCTTTCCTTTTATTTTGCCAGTTGTAACCAAGTATTCTAACTTTCCTCTTCTCATGATGTGCCCGAAAAATGTTGATTGCTTTTTTCTAATGTTTTTTAAGAGTTCCCTTTTTGTGTTGGCCTCTTTGAGAATTTCCTCATTGGTCTTTTAGCTGTCCAGGGATCTTTTAATATTCTTCAGAGAAATCCCATCTCTGTGGCCTCCAATCGTATTTTCATTTGTTTGTCTACTGTCCATGAATCGCTTCCATAGGTCAGAATTGGTTCTATATAGCACCGATGAACTCTCTTTCTCGTTTCTATTGACATAGATTAGTTGCATAAGATATTTTTCATGTTCTGAAATGCTATTTTGGCCTGAGCTATTCTGCTTTTTTATTTCCGACAGCATTACTGACATTCTATGTATCTATTGACCTTTCGAGCCGTAGCCGGCCCATAGGGCGTAGACCAAGATACTCCTTCTCTTATCTGAATTTTTGTCCTAGCAGTTTTCTTTTAAAAATATTTTATCAAATCTCGCCATTTGTCTCTGTTCTGTGCAAGCTGCTCTATCTCATTGAGGGAGCCGAATCCTGCTGCTCTTGCCTCTCTCATAAATGTTCTTCTCAGTGTCTCCCTGGGTCTTCCTCTTTTTCTCTTACCTGCTGTTTCTCATATGAGGGCTTGCTTTGCTATTCGGTTATTATCTCTTCTCATCACATGTCCAACGTATGACCATCGTCTTTTCTTTATTACTGAAGATATTAGTGGTTGATTGGCGATTTCTCTAATTTCCTCGTTTGTTTTGAATTCGTTCCACGCTATACCAAGTATTTTCCTTAGACATTTATTTTCGAATGGGTTCAACTTTGTTTCTATATCTCTTGTTGTTTTCCAGCTTTCACATGCATACGTAAGGGTTGATAGTACATTAGATTTGAATAGTCTAAGTTTTGTGTTTGTGCTGATGAGTTTTAATTTCCACAACTTTTCAAGGCTTCTGAAAGACATTGCTGCTTTAGCTATTCTGATTCTAATTTCTTTGCTTGTATCCCCTTCTCGATCAATGTGACTTCCAAGATAGATAAAAGTGATCGATCTCTTCCACTGGTTTGTTTTCCATGTATTATTATAATTAGCTATTAATGACAGCATTACCGGAAAAAAAAACATATTTCAGTTATAAAATTATCCATGCTGGAGAATGATGTTTCGAACGGCAGGCGCAGATTTGCGACTTGCCTTATCTCCCTCAGTATGGAAGGTTTTTATCAATTTAGCGGTAGTGATTTCAATGACGACATTTTCCATGTTTTTTTTTTAAATATTAATGTACATGTTTACATTAATCTAACACTTAACATAAGATATATGAATATTTAGATAATTAAGTAATGAAATATATTTCACCAATACCAAGATGGTACAAGACATGTAAAAAGAATATTGTTTGATGACAGTTTACACTAATCAAATTGAGAGTGACGCACTGTGCGTCGGAACGTACGGAAAGGACTAAATAGGGACGAAACGTATCCACACCACTTAAAAGATGAATGCAAAGAAAAAAGAAGAAAAAAAAGAAGCCCCAACTAGAATAAGAGTTTCAGCGATTCTCAGAAAATTAACTATTGTTTTTGCAGTCATCTTGGTTCTATATGCAAATGTTCGGAATGAAAACGACACAAAATGTTATAAAAGCCAAAGTCTCGGCTTTACATCTTACATCTCGGTTAAGTATTAACGTCCTTTATTATGTAATCGTACATCTTGGTCAAGTTTTAAGATCACATATTACTCAATAATACACTTCCATTAAGTTTCTTCCTCTTCTTCTACCTTTTAGCTCCCAGTGGAGCATAGGTCTTCAACAAACACTTTCCAAGTCGTTCTGTTTTTTGCAATTCTTTTAAGATCATTCCATGTCTTCCCCATCATCTTCATCTCTGCTTCCATCTGTCTTCTCCAAGAATTCCTTGGTCTTCCTCTTTGTCTTTTCCCCTGGGGATTCCAAAAAAGGGCCTGTTGTGTAATACTCTCAGTGAGCTTTCGTAGTGTGTGTCCTATCCATCGCCATCGTCTTCGCTGTATCTCTTTATCCACTGGTATTTGACCGGTACATTTCCATAATTCCACGTTAGTGACTTTGTCCTACCATTTCCATCCCTTCATCCATTAAGTTTGAAGATCACAAAATACTCAGTCATACATCTCCGCCAAGTTTTAAGATCACATATTACTCAGTCATACATCTCCGTCAAGTTTTAAGATCACATATTACTTAGTCATACATCTCCGTCAAGTTTTAAGATCACATATTACTTAGTCATACATCTCCGTCAAGTTTTAAGATCACATATTACTTAGTCATACATCTCCGTCAAGTTTTTCATCCTTTGTTATTCATGAACACACCTCAGTCAAGCGGTAACATTCTCTATTACTCAGTCACTAGCACTCAATCATACATCTCAGTCAAATAAAACACCTCATTTGAATAGTCACGCCCTCCGTTCACTTGAAGATTAAAATGACTGGCTCTCTTATTGATCAATCAAACGGCCTTTGATGTTGACGCGCTCATACACGCTTGTCACGTTCTTATTTTGTGGATTGTCAATTATTAGAGTGTACCTCACTCAACAATGGCATTGGATATTCTTTATGAGTCAAATCAACACATATATTATTAATACTATGCAATCTATTTTTGACATTAGAAACAAAAAAAAAAGAGTTTTTAAATGTTATGTAGAGCCAGTCTTAACACATGGATCTGAATCATGAACAATAGGACAACAGACAAGAAAATCACTGGAGTCTGTAGAAATGTGGTTTTACAGAAGAATGTTGAAAATACCATGGACAGCTAAGAAGAGTAATGAAAATGTTCTGAAAGAGGTCAAGGCAAAAAGAGAGCTAATTTCCAATATTAGGAAGAAACAATCAACATTTTTTGGCCATGTGATGAGAAGAGAACAACTGGAATATATTGTAAAAACTGGAAAAATTAAGGGACGAAGAGATAGAGGGAAGTAAAGAGAGAAAATACCAGACAGTTTAAGAGAATGGCTTGGCAGAAGGTCAACAACAGAAATGATAAATAATTGTCGAGATCGAAAGTTGTGGAGAGACATGATCACCTACGCCAGCAGGCCCGGTACTTATTGATGATGATTATTAATACAGCTCAGAAGCCATAGGCACATAATATCCTAATGAAACATTAACGTATTCTATTGACTAGTGTTCTTCGACTCTTTAATCTATTTAAATTCCTCTTCTTTTCTTCCTCATTTGCCTTACAGCGTCGAGGGGATATATAATTTGCGGTCTTTTGCTCTTCTGTTCGCTTCCACTGCATTAATGTTTCCTAGTGCTTCTATTATTCAATCGATCCATCTTTTTCGTGGTCGACCCTTGGGTCAGGTATATTCGCAACGTTTACTGAGGGCTCGTTGTGTTGTGTCCTTATTACTCGTACATTGCCTTGTCACGTTGCCAAACAAAGTTATATGTTGTTTCTTTACATATTCTATGGCGGGGGTTATTCCTAGCTTTTTTCTCAGTTCTTCATTTGTAATGTTATCTCTCAGACTGTTTCCTGTCATTCGTCTGACACATTTAATCTCAATAGGGACTATTTTTCATATTGTTCTTGCATCTAATGTCCATGACTGGCATTGGTAGCACAATGTTGGGATGACGCTTGTATTGTGTAGTGCACGTTTTGTCTCTAAAGTTATTTCCTTGTTGGACATCTATTTAAATACTGATGGTAATTCTAACGATCGAAACAAATTAAATAATTACCCAGGGAGACTAGATGTTCCAGAGGTATAGTGTCGGTCGCTGAATAGAGAGGTCCTAGGTTGAAATCCCGCGACAGCCTGTAGACATTTCTTACTTCGAATCCGTGATTTCCTCCTGTCTATACCCCCCCACCGCCCACCCCGGTCTCCGGGAACCGGTGCCTAGTCCGCGAAAAGCAGCGATTCACGTTTGTAGTCTCGCATCGAGCACATTAAAGAATGGTCGCTAGAGTCGAGAGTCGAAAAGAGTAGGTCGATATTGGTCGCGGCCTGGGGAAAAATTGGTAGGCGAATCTACTTATATTGAAGACGGATGTGTCGGGCCAAAAGCCGCATGTATCGCGGCATTGCCTTCAACTAGCGACACGACGTTTCCACGCCCATTTAACGCTTGATCGGTAACAGGAGAGAATGAGAGAAAAACGTCCAAAACTAGTCAATAACACCACATAGAATCCCGCGGTACCTATTTTTCTGTATCACACATCAAACACACACACACATACACACACACACACAAGCCACTCTTCTATTCCAGTCATCTCCTCCATTTTGTGATGATTACAGTTGTCTGGCTTTAACACTCCTCCCTCCACAATCTTCCAGTATCTTTTCATGCAATCCTTGAAATCAATCATTCCTCCAAATTAAAAATACTTGCCTAATTCATATCAATATCTCCTCTTGAAACATCATCAGAATCATAAAAAAAGATAATCTAAATTTATTGGACATTTGATGCGCAGTGAAGGCATTGAGTATACTATAACAATGGGCAGATAGAATAGAAAGAGGAACATGGGATATCCAAGAGATAAAATATTCAGCAGGTTATCCAAATTGCACAATAAAAGATCACGGACTGAAATTATAAAATGTGTGAAGGACCGAGAGATATGGAGAGAGATGATCGCCTGAGCCAACCCGCATGGCACCTGATAATATGGTCTACTCTTGATATCTGTTAATGATATTCATCAACATCTTCGTCATCATCATCATCATTGAGTGCCGTCTCCGCATCGAAGGTTGGCTACTATGGAGCGCCATTTCACTCTGTCTATTGCTTTGATGGTGCAGATTGTCATAGGTTGACCTGTCCATCTTTTGATGTTATTCGTCCATGTTAGTCTTGGTCTGCCTCTGCCTCCTTTACCTTGTATTTTCTCTTCCAATATTACTTTTATTATTAGGCTGTTGTGTCTTTTAATATGCCCCAAAAATTGCATTTGTCTTGTTCTAATTGTGTTTAGTAGTTTTTTTTCATTTTTAGTTGTTTAAAGAATTCATCGTTTGTTTTCTTTTCTTTCCATCCAATTCTTCTTATTCTTCTATAAATCCACATTTCAAAGGCTTCAATTTTCTGTTCAGTTATCTTGTCTAATGTCCATGTTTCTGGACCATATAGAAATGTTGAGAAGATATAAGATTTTGTTATTCTTAGTTTTAGCTCTGGTGTTATTTGTTTTGATGTTAGTATATTGTACATGACATTAAAATTACTTTTTGCCATTCCTATTCGTTTGTTTATTTCAGTTGTACATTCTTCATCAAACTTTTGAAAACGGTCTTCTTCTCTATCCTATTTTGCCTTTCACCGTCGAAGGAAAATGGATTCTCTTGATGGTGTTCTTTGATTCCCAGCTCACCGGAAGCTTTGTGTCACCTATTTCGTCTGTCCATCTCTTCAATGCTTATTAGGTTATGGAAGGCACCGGTATCACTGCAAACGAATTATACTGCATGATTGCTCAATCGCCCGTGCCAGCGGAATCATCCGAATTAATATCTCATCTCCCAAACAAAGAATGGTAACTGTAGTCCCCATCGTAGCAGTCTCAGCACACGCCAAAAGACATAAGGTGAAACCGTGCAGAAAGTGAACACAGCCAACTGTTCCCTGTCATGCTGTATCATCATTCATCGTAAACAATTTGAATATCGAAACATGATCAAAACGGTTTCGAAACAGCTCACGGTGTGCACAGAGCACTTAACTCTGTAGCTCCTGCAACAAGCCGGACTTTGAATATGAGGAAACTGCAACAATGAACACTTTTCCTGCATAGCTTTCAATTGTTCCCGCCGCCTATCCACCATATACCGGAAGTTCACGCCCATCTCTTCAATGGTTTACCTTCACCTCATCTGTTGTTCCATTTCGTTTCTAATGGTTGATTTGAAGTGCTGCTTGCTGATAATCACGTGACACATGTCAATAGACATTAGTCCTCACTATTTTATTTTTGTTGTCACTGAATGAAACTCACAACTCATGTTACTTGCAAATTTTCCTGATTCCATCTTTTTTTTAATTGTCTCGAGTTGTTACATTCATTTATTTTGTCTCTAATTTTCACATTCATTTTTTATTGTCTCGAATTGTTACATTCATTTGTTATTTTGCATCTAATTTTCACATTCATTTTTTATTGTCTCGAATTGTTACATTCATTTGTTATTTTGCATCTAATTTTCACATTCATTTTTCATTGTCTCGAATTGTTACATTCATTATGTATTCTTCTAAGACGTCTCATTTCACAATTTGTGATCTTTCAGTCCGCTCTACTGTAAACAATTCGCATCTCGTACTGATGACAAAGTTGGCATAATACCGAACTGTTTATTGCTTTGTTTGCATCCATCGCCATGTCATCATCATCAGGCCGCATGTCCTTTACAGAAATTTGCATTCACCCCAGCTAGTCTGAAAGAATTTCTGTCTCTAGCAAGATCTCTCACAGAACGTTGCATTCACCCCAGCCAGTTTGAAAGAATCTCTGTCTCTAGCCAGATCTCTCACAGAACGTTGCATTCACCACAGCTAGTCTGAAAGAATTTCTGTCTCTAGCAAGATCTCTCACAAAACGTTGCATTCACCACAGCTAGTCTGAAAGAATTTCTGTCTCTAGCAAGATCTCTCACAAAACGTTGCATTCACCACAGCCAGTCTGAAAGAATCTCTGTCTCTAGCCAGATCTCTCACAGAACGTTGCATTCACCACAGCCAGTCTGAAAGAATCTCTGTCTCTAGCCAGATCTCTCACAGAACGTTGCATTCACCACAGCTAGTCTGAAAGAATTTCTGTCTCTAGCAAGATCTCTCACAAAACGTTGCATTCACCACAGCCAGTCTGAAAGAATCTCTATCTCTAGCCAGATCGCTCACAGAACGTTGCATTCACCACATCCCGTCTGAATGAATCTCTGTCTCTAACCAGATCTCTCACAAAACGTTGCATTCACCACAGCCTGTCTAAAAGAATCTCTGTCACTAGCTAGGTCTCTCACAGAACGTTGCATTCACCCCAGCCAGTCTGAAAGAATCTATGTCTCTAGCAGATCTCTCACAGAACGTTGCATTCACCCCAGCCAGTCTGAAAGAATCTATGTCTCTAGCAGATCTCTCACAGAACGTTGCATTCACCCCAGCCAGTCTGAAAGAATCTATGTCTCTAGCAGATCTCTCACAGAACGTTCCATTCACCACAGCCCGTCTCAGAGAATCTCTATCTCTAGCCAGACCTTCCACAGAACGTTGCATTCACCACAGCCTGTCTGAAAGAATCTCTATCTCTTGCCAGACCTCCATAGAACGTTGCATTCACCACAGCCCTTCTAAAAGAATCGCTGTCTCTAGCCAGACCTTCCACAGAACGTTGCATTCAGCACAGCCAGTTTGAAAGAATCTCTGTCTCTAGGCAGACCTTCCACAGAACGTTGCATTCACCACAGCCCGTCTGAAAGAATCTCTGTCTCTAGGCAGACCTTCCACAGAACGTTGCATTCACCACAGCCCGTCTGAAAGAATCTGTCTCTAGGCAGACCTTCCACAGAACGTTGCATTCACCACAGCCCGTCTGAAAGAATCTGTCTCTTGGCAGACCTTCCACAGAACGTTGCATTCACCACAGCCCGTCTGAAAGAATCTCTGTATCTAGCCAGATCTTCCACTTCTGTTGTCATGTCCAAGGTCTCATTGATGCATTGAACTCCCATTCTTTCAAGTATGCCCATGAAGCGTCGCCCAGGAACCATGACTTCCTTTAATGTTCTTTCCAGCTGGCTGTGTCTTTTTGACGTGGCCATAATATTTTAATTTCCTCTGTAGAATGATGTTTAGAAGCCAGTTCTTTTTAATTTTAAAACTTTAGATATATCTTTATTGCTCTTTTTCATTATTCAATATTTCTTCAAGATTTTTTCTGTAGCATTTTTTTTTCGAACGAATCGATTTTCTTCCTTGCTGTTTGCGATATTGTCCATGATTCACAACCGCATGTAACTATCGGAAAGTTACAAGTCCGTAGTAATTTTAATTTTACGGCCTTGCTGATAAAGTGTCACATGTTCTTCATAGCGTTTAATTTTTCATCGCCAAGTGCTTGTTGTTAATATAATTGATCGTCGAATGTTTATTACAGAATTGAATTATGACAAAATCACTCTTTGGGCTAATATCTTCTGTTAGCTTGGACATTACTTTCCATTCTCACTGTTGTTCATCGAGCTTCAATGTTGTTATCCGTACTTGGCATAAAGATTTGGTGAGAAGTGACGTGCTTACTCGATGTTAATTCCTTATTCTCTCTTCTTCTGGGCGCCTCGGTAGCTTAGTTGGGAAAACCACTCGACTGGGCTACCGATGTTCGTATAACTCTTGTTTTGTCGATTCCTGCTGGAGGCAGTGTGAATTTTACTCGTGGTTGGAAAAAAAAAAAAAAACATACCCGAGCGATCGACCCAGCCGTTGGCAGAAATGGTTACCAGGGCATTATTCCGGAAAGGTGAGGAATACCGCCTCGCATCGTGAGTTTCGATGCTTGAAGCGACACTTTCCAGAAGTCCCCGAATACTTCTACATAGGTGGCCGAGCACATGTTGGTGAAAGCTTACGTGCTAAGACGCCGATTCAAGTCTCGTACTTTACCTCTCACTTCTTCTATTTTTATTAATAATTGTATGACCGATGCTTATCTCTTGGTCTCAAATTTATCTAGCTCCCGACATCCAAGGTAGTTAGTTTCGTAGTCTCAAATGTTCTTTTTCATATCAAAATTAAATTGTTCCTGGGTTGAAATGTTCCTTCTTCACGTCAAAATTAAATTGTTCCTGGGTTGAAATGTTCCTTCTTCACGTCAAAATTAAATTGTTCCTTGGTTGAAATGTTCCTTCTTCACGTCAAAATTAAATTGTTCCTGGGTTGAAATGTTCCTTCTTCACAACAACATTAAATTGTTCCTGGGTTGAAATGTTCCTTCTTCACGTCAACATTAAATTGTTCCTGGGTTGAAATGTTCCTTCTTCACGTCAAAATTAAATTGTTCCTGGATTGAAATGTTCCTTCTTCACGTCAAAATTAAATTGTTCCTTGGTTGAAATGTTCCTTCTTCACGTCAAAATTAAATTGTTCCTGGGTTGAAATGTTCCTTCTTCACGTCAACATTAAATTGTTCCTGGGTTGAAATGTTCCTTCTTCACGTCAACATTAAATTGTTAACCTGCTTTGTCCCTGCTAACAATGCTGAAAACGTCACATTTGGGTAATCCCTTTCAGCCCGCGAGCAAAATTACAGTTGGTTTGTGTGTAAACAGACTTAATAGTAGACATTAGTAGATCAACAGAAATACAGATATGCTGGTAGATAGACAGATGGACTTGCTGGTAGATAGACAGATGGACTTGCTGGTAGATAGACAGATGGACTTGCTGGTAGATAGACAGATGGACTTGCTGATAGATAGACAGATGGACTTGCTGGTAGATAGACAGATGGACTTACTGGTAGATAGACAGATGGACTTAATGGTAGATAAACAGATGTACTTGCTGGTAGATAGACAGATGGACTTGCTGGTAGATAGACAGATGGACTTGTTGATAGATAGACAGATGGACTTAATGGTAGATAGACAGATGTACTTGCTGGTAGATAGACAGATGTACTTGCTGGTAGATAGACAGATGTACTTGCTGGTAGATAGACAGATGGACTTGCTGGTAGATAGACAGATGTACTTACTGGTAGATAGACAGATGTACTTGCTGGTAGATAGACAGATGGACTTGCTGGTAGATAGACAGATGTACTTACTGGTAGATAGACAGATGTACTTGCTGGTAGATAGACAGATGTACTTGCTGGTAGATAGACAGATGGACTTGCTGGAAGATAGACAGATGGACTTGCTGGTAGATAGACAGATGGACTTGCTGGAAGATAGACAGATGGACTTGCTGATAGATAGACAGATGGACTTGCTGGAAGATAGGCAGATGGACTTGCTGGTAGATAGATAGACAGATGGACTTACTGGTAGATAAACAGATGGACTTGCTGATAGATAGAAAGATGGACTTGCTGGAAGATAGACAGATGGACTTGCTGGAAGATATACAGATGGACTTGCTGGTAGATAAACAGATGGACTTGCTGATAGATAGACAGATGGGCTTGCTGGTAGATAAACAGATGGACTTACTGATAGATAAACAGATGGACTTGCTGATAGATAGACAGATTGACTTGCTGATTGAGAGACAGATGGACTTGCTGATAGACAGATGGACTTGCTGGAAGATAGACAGATGGACTTGCTGATAGATAGAAAGATGGACTTGCTGATAGATAGACAGATTGACTTGCTGATAGAGAGACAGATGGACTTGCTGATAGACAGATGGACTTGCTGGAAGATAGACAGATGGACTTGCTGATAGATAGAAAGATGGACTTGCTGATAGATAGACAGATGGACTTGCTGATAGATAAACAGATGGACTTACTGGTAGATAGACAGATGGACTTGCTGGTAGATAGACAGATGGACTTGCTGGAAGATAGACAGATGGACTTGCTGGTAGATAGACAGATGGACATGCTGGTAGATAGACAGATGGACATGCTGGTAGATAGACAGATGGACTTACTGGTAGATAGACAGATGGACCTGCTGGTAGATAAACAGATGGATTTGCTGGTAGATAAACAGATGGATTTGCTGGTAGATAGACAGATGAACATGCTGGTAGATAGACAGATGGACTTACTGGTAGATAGACAGATGGACTTGCTGGTAGATAAACAGATGGACTTGCTGGTAGATAGACAGATGAACTTGCTGGTAGATGAACAGATGAACTTGCTGGTAGACAGATGAACTTGCTGGTAGATGAACAGATGGACTTGCTGGTAGACAGATGAACTTGCTGGTAGATAGACAGATGGACTTGCTGGTAGATAGACAGATGGACTTGCTGGTAGATAGACAGATGGACTTGCTTGTAGATAAACAGATGGACTTGCTGGTAGATAGACAGATGGACTTGCTGGTAGATAGACAGATGGACTTGCTGGTAGATAGACAGATGGACTTGCTGGTAGATAAACAGATGGACTTGCTGGTAGATAAACAGATGAACTTGCTGGTAGATGAACAGATGAACTTGCTGGTAGACAGATGGACTTGCTGGTAGATAGACAGATGGACTTGCTGGTAGATAGACAAATGGACTTGCTGGTAGATAGACAGATGAACTTGCTGGTAGATGAACAGATGGACTTGCTGGTAGACAGATGAACTTGCTGGTAGATAAACAGATGGACTTGCTGGTAGATAGACAGATGGACTTGCTGGTAGATAGACAGATGGACTTGCTGGTAGATAAACAGATGGACTTGCTGGTAGATAGACAGATGGACTTGCTGGTAGATAGACAGATGGACTTGCTGGTAGATAAACAGATGGACTTGCTGGTAGATAAACAGATGAACTTGCTGGTAGATGAACAGATGAACTTGCAGGTAGACAGATGAACTTGCTGGTAGATGAACAGATGGACTTGCTGGTAGATAGACAAATGGACTTGCTGGTAGATAGACAGATGAACTTGCTGGTAGACAGATGGACTTGCTGATAGACAGATGAACTTGCTGGTAGACAGATGGACTTGCTGGTAGATAGACAAATGGACTTGCTGGTAGATAGACAGATGAACTTGCTGGTAGACAGATGGACTTGCTGGTAGACAGATGGACTTGCTGGTAGACAGATGAACTTGCTGGTAGACGGATGGACTTGCTGGTAGATAAACAGATGAACTTGCTGGTAGACAGATGGACTTGCTGGTAGATAGACAAATGGACTTGCTGGTAGATAGACAGATGAACTTGCTGGTAGACAGATGGACTTGCTGGTAGATAGACAAATGGACTTGCTGGTAGATAGACAGATGAACTTGCTGGTAGACAGATGGACTTGCTGGTAGATAGACAGATGAACTTGCTGGTAGACAGATGGACTTGCTGGTAGATAGACAAATGGACTTGCTGGTAGATAGACAGATGGACTTGCTGGTAGATAGACAGATGGACATGCTGGTAGATAAACAGATGGATTTGCTGGTAGATAAACAGATGGATTTTCTGGTACATAGACAGATGAACATGCTGGTAGACAGATGGACTTGCTGGTAGATAGACAGATGGACTTACTGGTAGATAGACAGATGGACTTGCTGGTAGATAAACAGATGGATTTGCTGGTAGATAGACAGATGAACTTGCTGGTAGACAGATGGACTTACTGGTAGATAGACAGATGGACTTGCTGGTAGACAGATGGACTTGCTGGTAGATGACATGTCGACATGTTGACAATTGACAGACATAAAAATTACCTTTCCTAGCGGTGAGATAGACAAGCAGACATGCCGACAACAGGAATAGGTTCTATAGGTTACCTGAGGTCAGCACAGGTATAGGTCGGTGCCACGAATCTCCCAGGTGTAAACTGTCCACATGTCACGTTCTGACCGAGGATCTGAACATGAGAAGGGAATGACTCATCTGGAAAAGGGAGGAGCAGGATAATGGATGAGTTCATTACAAGGAGGTTATGGAAGATAATATAGTTCGTATAACTGAGGAGGAGGTTATTAATATAGTTCGTATAATTGAGGAGGAGGTTATTAATATAGTTCGTATAATTGAGGAGGAGGTCATTAATATAGTTGGTATAACTGAGGAGGAGGTTATTAATATAGTACGTATAATTGAGGAGGAGGTCATTAATATAGTTCGTATAACTGAGGAGGTCATTAATATAGTTCGTATAACTGAGGAGGAGGTTATTAATATAGTTCGTATAACTGAGGAGGAGGTTATTAATATAGTTCGTATAATTGAGGAGGAGGTTATTAATATAGTTCGTATAACTGAGGAGGAGGTTATTAATATAGTTCGTATAACTGAGGAGGAGGTTATTAATATAGTTCGTATAACTGAGGAGGAAGTCATTAATATAGTTCGTATAATTGAGGAGGAGGTTATTAATATAGTTCGTATAACTGAGGAGGAGGTTATTAATATAGTTCGTATAACTGAGGAGGAGGTTATTAATATAGTTCGTATAACTGAGGAGGAGGTTATTAATATAGTTCGTATAATTGAGGAGGAGGTTATTAATATAGTTCGTATAATTGAGGAGGAGGTTATTAATATAGTTCGTATAACTGAGGAGGAGGTTATTAATGGACGGAGAAGTAAAGTTGATTAATTTTTATATGGAATGGACTAGTACATTAGTTAGTAAATGGGAGTAGGCGACTGGATTAGTTCGTATGTTGGTGTAGACTCATTAATATGGAGAGGAAGCTATGAGAAAGGAGTCAGCGTCTACTGACACGGAGAATTATAGCAAGATGGAAAGGTGACTCTTCGGGCTGTTGCTTAGCCACAAATAACAACTTCTTTCTTTCTTTTTTCTTTCTTTCTCTCTTTCGTTCTTTCTTTCGTTCTTTCTTTCTTTCTTTCTTACTTTCTTTCTTCCTTCACTTATTCTTGTGCCCATCGTGTGTCGTTCTGGATTTCGCCTTTTTGACGCTTTACTCATTGTCAATTGATGTTGTTGTAACGTTTCTTTGATGTTGTCTGTCCATCTTACTCTGGGTCTGCCGCTTGCTCTTCTTACTTCTCCTCTTTTACTCTTTTAATATATGCTTTGTATGATAAGGAATCACACAGAATTCTTTCTAGATGGGCAAACCAGTTTATTTGTTGTTTCTGTACGTAGCTTAGGATTGGTTCATGCCTACTCTTTCACTTACAATATCATTCCTGATTATGTCTTTGCTGCTTACTCCAAGCGCTGTTCTCAGTTATCGCATCTCTGTTGCGACAAGCTTTCTTTTGAGCGTAGATGTAGGTGTCCATGTTTGGCATTGGTAGCATAATGTTGGAATGAATATACTCTGCAGAAAATGTTTCTTGGTGGTAATAGGTGTTTTACGTTGAAATATTGGGGATAACTGTCCCAATATTTGATTTGCCTTATTGCATCGTATATCTATTTCTTTATCGATCTTCAAAGAATGCTGTTGCCATATATCTGTAGTCTCTTACTTCTTGTATAATTTTGTGTTCTATAGCTGTGTTTTGTGTTCTCCATCTTGTCTTACTCCAGATGTTACTGCGAACTTTATGATGTCCCTTTACTCGCTCTAATCACACTTTAACAGTTACTACATTAACTCTTGCAACATCTAATAAGGTGGTCATTTACTTTGTAATGAACCAATGTTAGCCGACATATATTTCTATCCACTCTATCGAAAGCTTTCTCTCGGTCAAATAACAAAACTTATTTTTAAAGTAAATGAAGATGGCAAAAACGGCATCTATCAAAGTGATCATTTACTCCATAGTGAACCAGTGTTAGCCGACATATATTTATATCAACTCTATCGAAAGCTTTCTCTTGGTCCATGTATGGACCTAGTTTTAAAAAAAAAAAAAAAAGTAAAGTACCCCCCGTCACGCCAAGTGGCGTATAGGGAATATGGTGTTAGTGACCATTTATTTTACAGACCTTCAGCACATGATTTTTGGGGTAATGTGGTCGGTATTACGACCGCGCCGCTTTACTTTCCCAGAAAAAAAATCCGGTACCCATTAACGACTGGGTGAACCGGTAGCCGTCGGTTGGGTTCGAACACTACCTCTTGTCCTTTGTAGTCCAGTTCACTAACCACTGAGCTATCACGGCTCCCTTTTAAAGCAAATAGAGATGACAAAAACGGCAGTTATGAAAGTGGTCATTTACTCTGTAATGAGCCAATGTTGGCCAACATATATTTCTATCTACTCGAAAGCTTTATCTTGGGTCCATAACAACTATCTCTCTTTATAGCAAATAGAGATGGCAAAAAACGGCAGCTATGAAAGTGTTAGCTAGGGTTAGAAATGGCGAAGTGGCTTAAAGAGAGGGACAATGTCCTCCAGAATGTACCACAAAGAGGATGGTAATATTATAAATGGGAGAATAACATCAAAAGATGGACAAATAAGAGTCATTGAGAATGTACAAAAAAACTTGTGTTTTCATACTAACGCAAGTATCAAACTAGACCATGACTTGCAGTGATCTCTCTTTAATCTATCTATCCCGCTGTGCTTAAATCAACCAACCCGTCACGTTAAAACTGCCATCCCTGGCGTTAGGAAACACAAATCTATATCACGTACGCTTTCGCGTGTCACACTTGTCATCATCAAGGATTACATCTCGACCTCAGGCCAGGTACGATGAATATCTTGGTCGACCCAAGACCACGTCAGGTACGATGAATATCTGCGGCGACCCAGGGCGGCTATCTTTGAAATCGACTACCCAACTCGTCATCTGTCTTCCCCGAGGCATGCACATCAGTCATCCAGGCATACATAATTTAAGGAAAAAAAGGTAGGTCAGCCATGTCAGTGTACTGTCTCTTTTAAGGTGGTTTGATTTCGAGAATTTTGGGGCATTTAGTTCAGTAATGTAAATAGGCTTCGAGAAATAGGGAGTGAAAGAGATAAAAAAAAAATAATGTAAGTAGAGAGAGAGAAATATATACTAACAAATTATTAAACAAATTACAGAGACATAGAGTGGGAGAGAGAGAGAGAGTGAGAGATGGTAAAAGTAAAATTTAATAAGAGAGAGAGAAAGACGGAAAGTAGAAGGTATGATACAAAAAAATGAAATCTTCTTCTGCGATCATAGCTCATTCAGACTAGGACTCCGGACTCTCTTATGAAGTCAGCTGTCTGTGTAAGTGATTCGGTTGCCCCGTATAGTTTCTCTTCCAGTGAGGTAAGTGTTGACCACATTGTCCTTCTCAGGTCTGTGCACTGGGGGCAATCCTGTAGAACATGTTTTGTTGTCATGTTATCCAGGGTACAGTGGCATTGGCTGGTTGTACCTATTTTGAATTTGGTGAATATGTGGTTTCTCATTCTATTGTGGCCAGTACGTAGGCGAAGTAAGATGACTTGATCCCTTCTTGATAGTTGGAAGTATCCATCCATCTCGTTATACTTTGGGTGTTCTCGTTTCCATTTTTTATGGAACTGGCCTTTGATGGTGGATTTGGCTTCGTCGTAGCTGACCAGATGGTTCTCTTGTGGTAATCTCCCTACCTCTTTAGCTAATTTGTCAGCGCGTTCCTTTCCGTGTATATTACAGTGCGATGGTATCCACTGGATAAAAAAAAACAACTAAATGTAGAGAGAGAAAGCGAGAAGCAGACGATAATAGAAGGGACAAAAGAGAGAAACAGACGATGGTAGAAAAGAGACAGAGAGATAGAAAGAGAGTTGGGAATATTTATAGAGTAGAAGAGGTCTATGGAGAAGACAGATAGGAATATAGAGAAAAGAGATACAGAGAGTCTTAGACATAGGAATATAGAGAAAACAGAGAGATGGGAATATAGATACAGAGAGGTGGGAATATAATAAGAGTTTGCGAGACAGAAATGTTGAGTAGAGAATTAGAGGTGGGAAAATAGAGGAAAAGAGAAAGGGTGAGAGATATGAATTAGAGTAAAGAGAGAGAGAGAGAGAGAGAGAGAGAGAGAGAGAGAGAAATAGAGTAATATGAATGAAGAGTAAACTGAATACAACGAAAAATAGATGAGAATATAAAGTAAAAAAGACACGTTTGAAAAGAGAGATTGGAATATCGAATGATGGTGGGAGAGAAAGAGAGAGCGAGAAAGGAATCCTGAGTAGGAAAGAGAGAGAGAGAGAGAGAGAGAGAGAGAGAAATATCGAGTGAAGGGCATATATTTTCTCAGCTCCTTCTCTGTCTACCTCTAATACGGTTCCTTGTAGAATGACCTTTGTCAGACCCGATGATCGTGACACGTGGTCAAACCATTCCATTTTTCGTTTCCTCACAATAAACAAAGGATCATAATGCATTCCGATTGCTTGCTGTATCGTTTTCCCGAACTTGTTTGCTCACACCTGAAACAATCTAAGTAAGGGATGCACACAGCTTTAATATTTCCTCTCCACATCTAAGTGGTTCTGAAAAGCGTATGTCGCGGCTCCCAGGGAAGCGCCAAAATCTGGAAAGCGCACATCACGGTGGATATTTTGTGCTGACTCTGGTTGGAAATCATAAAATGACACTATGCACGCACTTAATATTTTGTTAGTTCATAAACGTGTTTCTAGCTGATAATGTTAATTCTGACGTCATTTATTACATGATATATCCCATTAAACTTGACGAACCGGGGACTGGTTGGCCTCGAGACAAGACGAGAGAGGTTATGGGTTTAAATCCCGACTGCACCAGTTGAAATGTTTATTTATGATTTCTCTCTGCGGCAACCACCCTGGTCTCAGCAGCGAGACCCGGCTTGAAACGTCAATTACTCATCGACGGAAAAAAAATATGAGTACCTCCAAAGGCGGAGTTTTCTGCCTATGCAGCGAGGGAAAACGGATTAACACGGAAAAATTCAGTTCCTAGTTTCTAGGGACTTTGTCAGAGATGGCGAACGCAAAAAAAAAAAAAAAAAAAAAAAAAAAACTTGATGAACATCTGGAGGTACAAAGTTCTCGGTAAACAATGTTTAGACTAATCAACTCCTGTGTGATACCAGTACTAATATATGGATGTGATACCAGTACTAACATATGGATGTGATACCAGTGCTAACATATGGATGTGATACCAGTAATAACATATGGATGTGATACCAGTACTAACTTATGGATGTGATACCAGTACTAATATATGGATGTGATACCAGTGCTAACATATGGATGTGATACCAGTGCTAACATATGGATGTGATACCAGTAATAACATATGGATGTGATACCAGTACTGACATATGGATGTGATACCAGTACTGACTTATGGATGTGATACCAGTACTAACTTATGGATGTGATACCAGTACTAACTTATGGATGTGATGCCAGTACTAACTTATGGATGTGATACCAGTACTAACTTATGGATGTGATGCCAGTACTAACTTATGGATGTGATACCAGTACTAACTTATGGATGTGATACCAGTACTAACTTATGGATGTGATACCAGTGCTAACTTATGGTTGTGATATCAGTGCTAACTTATGGATGTGATACCAGTGCTAACTTATGGATGTGATATCAGTGCTAACATATGGCTGTGATACCAGTGCTAACATATGGATGTGATACCAATGCTAACATATGGATGTGATACCAATGCTAACATATGGATGTGATACAAGTACTATCATATGGATGTGATACCAGTACTAACATATGGATGTAACACCAGTACTAACATATGGATGTGATACCAGTACTAACGTATGGATATGATATCAGTACTAACATATGGATGTGACACCAGTACTAACACATGGATGTGATACCAGTACTAACACATGGATGTGATACCAGTACTAACATATGGATGTGATACCAGTACTAACATATGGATGTGATACCAGTGCTAACTTATGGATGTGATACCAGTACTATCATATGGATGTGATACCAGTACTAACATATGGATGTAACACCAGTACTAACATATGGATGTGATACCAGTACTAACATATGGATATGATATCAGTACTAACATATGGATGTGACACCAGTACTAACACATGGATGTGATACCAGTACTAACACATGGATGTGATACCAGTACTAACATATGGATGTGATACCAGTACTAACATATGGATGTGATACCAGTGCTAACTTATGGATGTGATACCAGTACTATCATATGGATGTGATACCAGTACTAACATATGGATGTAACACCAGTACTAACATATGGATGTGATACCAGTACTAACATATGGATATGATATCAGTACTAACATATGGATGTGACACCAGTACTAACACATGGATGTGATACCAGTACTAACATATGGATGTGATGCCAGTGCTAACATATGGATGTGATACCAGTACTAACATATGGATGTGATACCAGTGCTAACATATGGATGTGATATCAGTGCTAACATATGGCTGTGATACCAGTGCTAACATATGGATGTGATACCAATGCTAACATATGGATGTGATACCAATGCTAACATATGGATGTGATACCAGTGCTAACATATGGATATCATACCAATACTAACTTATGGAAGTGATACCAGTGCTAATATATGGATGTGATACCAGTGCTAACATATGGATGTGATACCAATGCTAGCATATGGATGTGATACCAGTAATAACATATGGATGTGATACCAGTACTAACTTATGGATGTGATACCAGTACTAATATATGGATGTGATACCAGTGCTAACATATGGATGTGATACCAGTGCTAACATATGGATGTGATACCAGTAATAACATATGGATGTGATACCAGTACTGACTTATGGATGTGATACCAGTACTAACTTATGGATGTGATGCCAGTACTAACTTATGGATGTGATACCAGTACTAACTTATGGATGTGATGCCAGTACTAGCTTATGGATGTGATACCAGTACTAACTTATGGATGTGATACCAGTACTAACTTATGGATGTGATACCAGTACTAACTTATGGATGTGATACCAGTGCTAACTTATGGATGTGATATCAGTGCTAACTTATGGATGTGATACCAGTGCTAACTTATGGATGTGATATCAGTGCTAACATATGGCTGTGATACCAGTGCTAACATATGGATGTGATACCAATGCTAACATATTGATGTGATACCAATGCTAACATATGGATGTGATACAAGTACTATCATATGGATGTGATACCAGTACTAACATATGGATGTAACACCAGTACTAACATATGGATGTGATACCAGTACTAACATATGGATATGATATCAGTACTAACATATGGATGTGACACCAGTACTAACACATGGATGTGATGCCAGTACTAACACATGGATGTGATACCAGTACTAACATATGGATGTGATACCAGTACTAACATATGGATGTGATACCAGTACTAACATATGGATGTGATACCAGTGCTAACTTATGGATGTGATATCAGTGCTAACATATGGCTGTGATACCAGTGCTAACATATGGATGTGATACCAATGCTAACATATGGATGTGATACCAATGCTAACATATGGATGTGATACCAGTACTATCATATGGATGTGATACCAGTACTAACATATGGATGTAACACCAGTACTAACATATGGATGTGATGCCAGTGCTAACATATGGATGTGATACCAGTACTAACATATGGATGTGATACCAGTGCTAACATATGGATGTGATATCAGTGCTAACATATGGCTGTGATACCAGTGCTAACATATGGATGTGATACCAATGCTAACATATGGATGTGATACCAATGCTAACATATGGATGTGATACCAGTGCTAACATATGGATATCATACCAATACTAACTTATGGAAGTGATACCAGTGCTAACATATGGATGTGATATCGGTACTAACTTATGGATGTGATACCAGTGCTAACATATGGATGTGAAAGGTGGAAATCCACAAAGTCTTTAGACAGGCTATGAAATACCTTTAAAAAAGCAAATATCTTCGTTGGATCTCAAACATAATGTTGGAAAGAATACATTTGAAATGAACAGATAATTGACAAATCTAAACAAGTATCACGCTTTATAAGAAGAAAGCGGTGGGAAAACACCGGTCATGTGCTGAGAATGAATGAAGAAAGACTTCTCCATCAGGCATTTATATGGAAACCATTTGGTAAAAGAAAACAAGGCAGACAAAGATAATCGCTACACAGAACAAGTAGCAGGGTATACACAACCATGGGACTAAGAAGCAACACAGAACTATAAGAACTAGAATCAAATCATCAATCGTGGAGAACTATGACTTTCGCCCTACGTGCTGTCTTCGGACCGAATGAAAAATGACATGAATATTCACAGGGGCGAGGGGCCCCTGTGCACACGGCTACCAGGTAAAAACGGATTAACACGCACAAATTCTGTTCATATTCTCGACTTCTCGACTTAAACGATCGTAGTTGCCATGATGGCGTCGCCGGTTTGGCAATGAAGAGGCTCAACAGGTATCAAAAGTTATAACACTACTGCCAAAGCTTATATATTTTTCTGTAGTTCTGTTGTAAGTGTCCATGTTTCACAATGGGATGATTTTGTAAGTGGCTGTCTTTCTAGACCTCGCAATGACCAATCATATTTGACAGCGTGCAACATTATAACTTAGTAGACATATCCTATAAAATGATGTTTGAAATATTACAACTTTACAAGTAGTGTGCATATAAATGTGTTTTTGTGATATGGCACGGGACTATTTGTCTCTACTATTTTGGATCAGCAAGATGCAGGGATGTGGACGGTAGGTTCTTTACTGAAAAGTGTAACCGGCATCTATGGAGAGTCGAGCACTGAGAAGTAAATAAGTAAAGTAAAGAGCCCCGTCACACCAAATGTCGTATAGGGAATATGGTGTTAGTGATAATAAATTTTACAGACCTTCGGCACATGATTTTTGGGGGTAATGTGGTCGGTATTACGTCCGTGCCGCTTAACTTTCCCAGAAAAAAATCCGGTACGCGTTGAAGGCTGGGTGAACCGGAGCCGTCGGTTGGGATCGAACCCTACCTCTTGTCCCTTCGAGCACTGAGTAGAGTAACGTATCTTTCTTACAAATTTAGCGTCAATATAATTTGTTATTTTAATTACAGTAGATGTTGCGTCATAAAATAAGAGTCCCACAACCCTTTCTTCAATTACTTACAAAATGTCGATCTTGGGACCATTAATTTCATAAAAGTTGACAGAAGCACCTTCAGGACAATTCCAGCGCAAAAAAAAGGCGGTAGAACTACATTTCTGTGGGATTCCATTATTTTCTTGTCTGTTGTAGGATTTTTGATGATTCACTTCCAAATGTTGGGCTCCGTATGATTTTATTAATCCGTTCTGGTTGCTAATTTAATGTACTCAATAATTGTTGAGCTATTGGGTACGTTTGCCTCTGGAGACAGAGATCTGCGGTACAGCGCGGTAATTAATTCTAGCCGTTCTATTTGAGATTAATCCCAAGCAAGGCCCTAGTCGGGCTAACTCAGTTACGATCATGAAGACTTCCTGGATAAACTTTGTTAAGTGAGTCATGAATGCCGTTTTAATTTCTCTCGTATTATTTATGATGACGGATATTTCGCTCGTAATTCGTTTACCTCTGTCCTGTACAGTCATGTGTTTCGTGTGAATTTTTCTTTTTATAACTCTCTATTTGTTTATTTTGAAATAGCACATCAGGTGTCGTTTACATATGATAGACTACATTGGATATCATGTAATGTCGATTTTATATTGATGGTGCGCATTTACATATATAACTTAGTCCACCTTTTGATATTACTCTCCCAACTACAGCACTTTCTTCCTCTTTTCTTGCTGGTACATTCTGACATCTTGGACGACGCATTAAGGGCAGACCAGGAAGAAGGTGGTTTCAAGACATCAAGGAGACCTTGAACATGACAACAAAAAACGTGGTGTATCTGGCTAGAGACAGGGATTCTTTCAGACGGGCTGTGGTAAATACAACGTTCTGTAAAGGACATCCCTTCTGATGATGACGATGATAATGAAATTCTGACAGACTGTTGTTTGTCCATCTCATTAAATTACTCTCCCATCTATAGCGCTTATTTCCATATTTCTTGCTGGTACATTCTAACAGACTATTTTTTTCCATCTCATGAAGTTACTTTCCCTTCTATTGCGCTGTCATTGTTTTCTCCTAATTCAATTATCAATTAGTAGTGTACATCTTTGTTCTTTTTTCTAAAAAAAAAGTGTATCTGAACTTTGCCATCCACCCCAAAAAGAGTAAAATTGTAATATATCAAGCGTTGCAAATTGTAGTATACTTAAATTTGTATTATCGGTAAAACGTCAATAACATAAAAGATAAACTGGCTGTAAGTCTCGTTTTCAATTACTTATAAAAGTATGTTAAAGACTTAAAGTTTATTGGAACGCATTCCGGACCATTTCGGCTGAAAAGCACAGATCTACCAAGTTTAATTTTAAATCAACTAATTTTCTGTCAAAATTCACGTTTTCCGGCACTTCCAGAATCATCACAAAATATTTGTCGAATTGCTTGATCCTCACACTTTTTTTCTGTAGTAGCTATCACTTCTGATGCTATTTATAGTAATATTATTTCCTGCGGAAAATCCCGCACGAGAAATAAAACTCTCAACCCGTCCTCGTTTGTTTCTCACATACATGTATTAGAATTAATCCTGTTTCCAATTTATTATCTCCCATTGATATCGGGAAATCTTGAAACCGTTTAATTCACTGACACCTGACAAAGTGACGTCATTCAAAATACACATTAAAAATATGTTATTTCAAATTCCCCAGCACAATCTGCTCCTCTCAAAATACACATCACACACTGATTCACCAATAATACAATCATTCAATTAAATTCCCCAATCACAATCGGCTCCTCTTAAAATACAAATATATATATATATATATATATATATATATATATATATATATGTATTCCACTCCAGAACAAACTGCTTCACTCAAATACACATGGAACCTACTGAAATAAATCACTCAAAATACACATGGAACCTACTGAAATAAATCACTCAAAATACACATGGAACCTACAGCAATAAATCACTAAAAATACACATGTTGTAATAAATCACTCATAATAAACATGCAACCTACTGTAATAAATCACTCATAATAAACATGCAACCTACTGTAATAAATCACTCATAATAAACATTGAAGCTACTGTAATAAATCACTCATAATAAACATTGAAGCTACTGTAATAAATCACTCATAATAAACATTGAAGCTACTGTAATAAATCACTCATAATAAACATTGAAGCTACTGTAATAAATCACTCATAATAAACATAGAAGCTACTGTAATAAATCACTCATAATAAACACGCAACCTACTGTAATAAATCACTCATAATTAACATTGAAGCTGCTGTAATAATTCACTCATCATAAACATTGAAGCTACTGTAATAAATCACTCATAATAAACATTGAAGCTACTGTAATAAATCACTCATAATAAACATTGAAGCTACTGTAATAAATCACTCAAAACACACATGGGACCTACTGTAATAATCACTCAAAATGCACATAGAACCTACTTTATTAAACACTCAAAATGTGCACACCAAGTTGCACTAAAAAGTAATACCTTAAACTGCAGCAGTCAAAATGAACATCATGGAATAAGGCACTCAAAATATATACCACAAAATGATTCACTCAAAATGCATACCATAAAATGACTCACTCAAAATACATACCACAAAATGATTCACTCAAAATGCATATCACAAAATGATTCACTCAAAATATATACCACAAAATGATTCACTCAAAATACATACCACAAAATGATTCACTCAAAATACATGCCGAATATGATTCACTTAAAATACATACCACAAAATGATTCACTGAGAATATATACCACAAAATGATTCACTCAAAATACATACCACAAAATGATTCACTCAGAATACATACCACAAAATGATTCACTCAAAATACATACCACAAAATGATTCACTCAAAATACATACCACAAAATGATTCACTCAAAATACATACCACAAAATGATTCACTCAAAATACATACCACAAAATGACTCACTCAAAATACATACCACAAAATGATTCACTCAAAATACATACCACAAAATGATTCACTTAAAATTAATAAAATAATAAATAGACTTCACACAACAAGCTGCTCCAACCTGATTTTCTATTAATTGTTTCGTCTCGTTTGTTTTCGACTGCGTTTTTAATGTTGTTGTGAGCAATATAGTTTATGATCGTTCATCGAGAGCCAAACTGCTATCGAACTCTTTCAGAGTGGGTTGCTAATCAATCACCTAGGTAATCCTAACCTCGATATGACACAAACTGTTACCAGGAAGCCCAAATTGTAGGTGCAATGAGGTCTCGATCAGCTCTGACTTGCCGAGCCTGCTGCGGCTGTCATTTTTTTTTTATTTTAAGCTACCTAGACCCAAAAGATGAAATTACCTAATTTGTTCACAGATATCAGCTCATGGAGCCTCGGTGGCTGAGTGGTTAGTATGCTCGCTTCCTGACCATAAGGGTCCGGGTTCGATTGCCAGCAGTGGCGGAATTTTTTTTCGGACTGACAAGGATCCAGGATTCACCCAGCCTCTATAAATGGGTACGAGAGATTCTTCTGGGAAGTAAAGGCGGCCTGGCGTAATACCGACCACATCACCCAAAAATGTGCTGTGGTCATAGAAAAATATGGTCACTAACACCATATTCCCCATACGACTAGCTTGAAGGGAACCTTTACTTTACTTTTACTTATCAGCTCACTAGCTGCGACTGGGTCCCCTGTGACGTACATGAAATATAAAACAAACACGAACTATCTTTTGTTTCAAGTACTTCACAAAGAATGATGAGTGATTCAATTACGTCTTCTATTTTAACGTTAATGATAACGTTACAAAAACGTCATTATGGAAGGCTAATGAAAATCGGCAGGGGAGGCAATTCTTCTAAGGGAGGTAATTATTGCACGAAATAATTTAATTTAAGAAATATCTGAGAAAAATGAGCGTCGAGCGGTGAAGCGAAGTCTGGTTTGTGTTGTTGAATAACAGAACATGTGGAAGATGTAAATATCTAAATACATGAAGATAAAAATGCGGAAACAACAGAAAATGATGTGGTTGTGCTTCGATAAAAGAGGCTCTGTCAGGCAGAATTTGAGAATTGTGGTTGACAGCATATAAGTCTACACACAGGCAGTCGTACATCAGTTGCGAAACTAGCAAGTTTGTTGCTTGGTTACTTAGTGTTTGTCAGGCCCTTGCCTCCTATATCTCACAGACCCTTACTACCTATATCTCTCAGGCCCTTGCCTCCTATATCTCTAAGGCCCTTACCACATATATCTCACAGACCCTTGCCTCCTATATCTCTCAGGCCCTTGCCTCCTATATCTCTAAGGCCCTTGCCACCTACATCTCCCTGGCCCTTGCCTCCTATATATCTCAGGCCCTTGCCACCTATATCTCACTGGCCCTTGCCTCCTATATATCTCAGGCCCTTGCCACCTATATCTCTCAGGCCCTTGCCACCTATATATCTCCGGCCCTTGCGCCTATATATCTCCGGCCCTTGCCATCTATATCTCTCCGGCCCTTGCCACTTATATATCTCCGGCACTTGCCACCTATATCTCTCAGGCCCTTCCTTTTACCTTTTAGCTCCCAGTGGAGCATAGGTCTTCAACAAACACTTTCCAAGTCGTTCTGTTTTTTGCAATTCTTTTAAGATCATTCCATGTCTTCCCCATCATCTTCATCTCTGCTTCAATCTGTCTTCTCCAAGAATTCCTTGGTCTTCCTCTTTGTCTTTTCCCCTGGGGATTCCAAAAAAGGGCCTGTTGTGTAATACTCTCAGTTGGTTTCCGTAGTGTGTGTCCTATCCATCGCCATCGTCTTCGCTGTATTTCTTTATCCACTGGTATTTGACCGGTACATTTCCATAATTCCACGTTTGTGACTTTGTCCTGCCATTTCCATCCCTTTATTCTGCGCAAGCATCCATTAATGAAAGTCTGTACCTTCGTGATTGTCAATTTTGTTATTCTCCATGTTTCACAGCCATATAATAGAACCGACTTAACATTGGAGTTGAAAATTTGTATTTTTGTATTTAGCCTAATTTCTTTGGATTTCCATATGTTTCCCAGTGCAATGAAAGCTCCTCTTGCTTTTGATATCCTTATTTTGGTATCGTTTTCTGTTCCTCCCTCTTTATCTATATTACTGCCCAGATATATATAAGATTGTACGTCTAGTAGAGGTATTTCTCCTAGTTTTATTTGGTTATTGCCAACTGCATTAATTCTCATAATGTTGGTCTTATCTCTATTAATCTTTAGTCCTAGCTGTTGTGATCTCTCATCTAATATACTCATTTTATCTTGCATCTGTTGGTGGCTGTGTGATAGGAGAGCTATGTCATCAGCAAAGTCTAAATCATCAAGTTGTTTGGTCAGTGACCACTGGATCCCATTTCTGTTGTTTTGAGTTATTTTCATAATCCAATCTATGGCCAGTAGAAAGAGAAATGGAGACAGAAGGCATCCTTGCCTTACTCCTGTTCTTATTTCAAATGCTTCTGTAAGCTGTCCTTCATGCACCACACTACATTTTGTTCCTTCATACATTGTTTTTATCAGGTTAATAAACTTTATGGGGATTCCATAATGACTCAGCAACTTCCAAAGCATTCTTCTGTCTAAACTATCAAATGCCTTTTCGTAATCTATGAATCCAATATAAAGTGGGGATTTTAGTTCTAAACTTTGTTCAACTATTATACGTAGAGTAGTTAATTGATCAGCACATGATCTGTTCTTCCTAAAACCTGCTTGTTCATCTCTCAAGTGTTTCTCTATAGCCTCTTTTAGTCTCTCCAGAATGATTCTGCCTAATATTTTTCCTGGCACTGATAGTAGCATAATTCCCCTATAATTTGTGCACTCCCGTAAACTTCCTTTCTTTGGTAGTTTGATCATATAACCTTCTCTCCAGTCTTTAGGTATTTCTTCCCTCTCCCAAATTTTATCCAATAGATTATGTAACATCTTGGTAGAGGTGATAATATCTGCTTTGATGGCTTCCGAAGGAATTTCATCTGGTCCTGTGGCTTTACCATCTTTTAACAGTTTGATGGCTTTCATTATTTCTTCTTTGCTTGGTTTTCCGCAGTTAACGTGTAATTCTTCTTCTGCTGGTAGTATATCAGGAGGATTATTTGAGCCAGGTCTGTTCAAAAGTTCTTCAAAGTGCTCCTTCCATCTCTCCATTTGTTCCTTTATATTACTAAGCAGATTTCCTTTCTTATCTTTGATAAAGGCGTTGATCTGTTTGTATTTTCCACCTAATTTCTTTGTGCTGTTGTACAGTTCTTTCATATTCCCTTTATTTGCTGCTTCTTCTGCCTCTTTAGCTAATTCATCTATATATTTCCTCTTATCCCTTTTAATGCATCTTCTCACTTCTTTGTTCACCTCTGTGTAAGCTTCCTGTGTCTTGGCTTTATTACTTCTTGTTTTGCTTTTATTTATGTCTGCTTTCTTGTTCTTTCTTTCTTTAATTTTATCCAGGGTCTCTGCTGTCATCCATGCCTTATTCTGGCGTTCTCTTTTCCCCAGTGTTTCTTCGCATGTCTCTTTCCATATATTTTTTACCTGTTTCCAATGATCTTCTATATTTATTGTATTTTCTAGTTGTTGGAGGACTTGGTATTTGTTTGATATTGTGACTGCGAATTTATCTTTAATTCCTTGTTCTTTAAGAAACCCTACATTGAAATACGTTCTGCCCTTATTCGTTGTAGTATACCTTTTTAATTTAATTTTAAGTTTGGCTAACAGAAGATGATGATCAGAAGCTATATCTGCCCCTCTATATACTTTTACATCCTGTAAGGATGACTTAAACTTATTATTAATACATATGTGATCAATTTGATTTTCCGTTCTATGATCTGGTGACACCCATGTAGCTTTGTGTATTCTTTTATGTTGGAATATTGTTCCTCCTAGGCTCATTTGATTAAGGGCGCAGAAATTCACAAATATCTCTCCATTCTCGTTTATATCTCCAAGTCCATGTTTTCCCATAATCTCTTCAAAGCCTCTGTTGTCTGATCCTACCTTAGCATTTAGGTCTCCCATCAAGATTATAATATCCTTGTCTCAGGCCCTTGCCACTTATATATCTCCGGCACTTGCCACCTATATCTCTCAGGCCCTTGCCACTTATATATCTCAGGCCCTTGCCACTTATATATCTCAGGCCCTTGCCACTTATATATCTCAGGCCCTTGCCACTTATATATCTCCGGCCCTTGCCACTTATATATCTCAGGCCCTTGCCACCTATATATCTCCGGCCCTTGCCTCCTATATATCTCCGGCCCTTGCCACCTAAATCTCTCAGGCCCTTGCCACCTATATCTCTCCAGCTCTTGCACCTATATATCTCCGGCCCTTGCCACCTATATCTCTCCGGCCCTTCCCACCTATATCTCTCCGGCCATTGCACCTATATATCTCCGGCCCTTGCCACTTATTTCTCTCAGGCCATTGCCACCTATATATCTCCGGCCCTTGCACCTATATATCTCCGGCCCTTGCCATCTAAATCTCTCAGGCCCTTGTCACCTATATCTCTCTCTGGCCCTTGCCACCTATATCTCTCAGGCCCTTGCCACCTAAATCTCTCAGGCCCTTGCCACCTAAATCTCTCAGGCCCTTGCCACCTATATCTCTCTCTGGCCCTTGCCACCTAAATCTCTCTCTGGCCCTTGCCACCTATATCTCTCTCTGGCCCTTGCCACCTATATCTCTCAGGCCCTTGTCACTTAAATCTCTCTGGCCCTTGCCACCTATATCTCTCTCTGGCCCTTGCCACCTATATCTCTCTGGCCCTTGCCACCTATATCTCTCAGGCCCTTGCCACTTAAATCTCTCTGGCCCTTGCCGCCTAAATCTCTCTGGCCTTTGCCACCTAAATCTCTCTGGCCCTTGCCACCTAAATCTCTCTGGCCCTTGCCACCTAAATCTCTCTGGCCTTTGCCACCTAAATCTCTCTGGCCCTTGCCACCTAAATCTCTCTGGCCCTTGCCACCTAAATCTCTCTGGCCCTTGCCACCTAAATCTCTCTGGCCCTTGCCACCTAAATCTCCCTGGCCCACGTCACCTATATCTCTCAGGCCCTTACCACCTATATATCTTCGGCCCTTGCACCTATATCTCTCCGGCTCTTGCCACCTAAATCTCTCTGGCCTTTGCCACCTATATCTCTCAGGCCCTTGCCACCTAAATCTCTCCGGCCCTTGCCACCTAAATCTCTCTGGCCCTTGCCACCTATATCTCTCCGGCCCTTGCCACCTATATCTCTCCGGCCATTGCCACCTAAATCTCTCTGGCCCTTGCCACCTAAATCTCTCTGGCCCTTGCCACCTAAATCTCTCTGGCCCTTGCCACCTAAATCTCTCTGGCCCTTGCCACCTAAATCTCTCAGGCCCTTGCCACCTAAATCTCTCTGGCCCTTGCCACCTATATCTCTCCGGCCCTTGCCACCTATATATCTCCGGCCCTTGCACCTATAGCTCTCCAGGACTTGCCACCTAAATCTCTCTGGCCCTTGCCACCTAAATCTCTCTGGCCCTTGCCACCTAAATCTCTCTCGCCCTTGCCACCTAAATCTCTCAGGCCCTTACCACCTATATCTCTCAGGCCCTTGCCATATATATCTCTCAGACCCTTGCCACCTATATCTCTCAGGCCCTTTCCTCCTATATATCTCTGGCCCTTGCACCTATATATCTCCGGCCCATGCCACCTATATCTCTCAGGCCCTTGCCACCTATATCTCTCAGGCCCTTGCCACCTATATCTCTCAGGCCCTTGCCACCTATATCTCTCAGGCCCTTGCCACCTATATTTCTCAGGCCCTTGCCACCTATATCTCTGAGGCCCTTGCCAAATATATCTCTCTGGCCCTTTCCACCTATATCTCTCAGGCCCTTGCCACCAATATCTCTCAGGCCCTTGCCACATATATCTCTCAGGCCCTTGCCACCTATATCTCTCATTCCCTTGCCACCTATATATCTCTGGCCCTTGCCACCTATATATCTTTCCGGCCCTTGCACATATATATCTCCGGCCCTTGCCACCTATATCTCTCAGGCCCTTGCACCTATATCTCTCCGGCCCTTGCACCTATATATCTCCGGCCCTTGCACCTATATATCTCCGGCACTTACCACCTATATCTCTCCGGCCCTTGCCAATTATTTCTCTCAGGCCCTTGCTACCTATATATCTCTGGCCCTTCCACCTATATATCTCCGGCCCTTGCCACCTAAATGTCTCTGTCCCTTGCCACCTAAATCTCTCTGGCCCTTGCCACCTAAATCTCTCTGGTCCTTGCCACCTAAATCTCTCTGGCCCTTGCCACCTAAATCTCTCTGGCCCTTGCCACCTAAATCTCTCTGGCCCTTGCCACCTATATCTCTCAGGCCCTTGCACCTATATCTCTCAGGCCCTTGCCACCTAAATCTCTCTGGTCCTTGCCACCTAAATCTCTCTGGCCCTTGCCACCTAAATCTCTCTGGCCCTTGCCACCTAAATCTCTCTGGCCCTTGCCACCTATATATCTCCGGCCCTTACACCTATATCTCTCAGGCCCTTGCCACCTAAATCTCTCTGGCCCTTGCCACCTATATCTCTACGGCCCTTGCCACCTATATCTCTCAGGCCCTTGACACCTATATATCTCCGGCCCTTGCACCGATATATCTCCGGCCCTTGCTCCCTAAATCTCTCAGGCCCTTGCCACATATATCTCTCAGGCCCTTGTCACCTATATCTCTCAGGCCCTTGTCACCTATATTTCTCTGGCCCTTGCCACCTATATCTCTCAGGCCCTTGCCACCTATATCTCTCAGGCCCTTGCCACCCATATCTCTCAGGCCCTTGCCACCTATATCTCTCAGGCCCTTGCCACCTATATCTCTCAGGCCCTTGCCACCTATATCTCTCAGGCCCTTGCCACGTATATCTCTCAGGCCCTTGCCACATATATCTCTCAGGCCCTTGCCACCCATATCTCTCAGGCCCTTGCCACATATATCTCTCAGGCCCTTGCCACATATATCTCTCAGGCCCTTGCCACATATATCTCTCCGGCCCTTGCCACCTATATCTCTCTGGCACTTGCCACCTATATCTCTCAGGCCCTTGCCACCTATATCTCTCTGGCACTTGCCACATATATCTCTCAGGCCCTTGCCACCTATATCTCTCTGGCCCTTGCCACCTATATCTCTCAGGCCTGCTAGACATGAGCTGGTGATGGGCGCGTCACCAAAACCATGTAACGTTTCCAGCATTGCCAGCAGGGGTAGCCCTTGGTAAAATGACGTCAACCGTCTATAGCTCACATAGCTCAAGACGTCAAAAGAGTATTGAGGTGTTTTGGGATAACCCACTCAGCCCTTTCAGAGATTTAGGTGGCGATGCGCTGGCTGACTTGTGTGTTTTAATAGTTAATTGATTCTTCTTAATCTTCTTTCCTTCCTCATTTGCCTCTCAGTCAAATGGAGATACAATTTGCTGCCTTTTGATCTTTTGTTTGCCCTTTCTGCTATGTTTCATTGTGTCTCTAATATTCCGTCAATCCATAGTTTTAGTAGTTGGCCTTTGGGTTTGGTATTCGCCCAATGTTTATATATAGGCTCGTTGTGTTATGTTTTGATGTTTCTGGCTGATCACGTGGTCACAACATTTATCTGTTGTTTCTTTATATATTCTATTACGGTGGTTATTCCTAGCTTTTTTCTCAGTTCTTCATTTCTGATCTTATCTCTCATGCTGTTTCCTGTCATTCGTCTAACACATTTCATTCTGAATTAATTTATTAATGGATTATTGGTAATAATAATAATAAAGATCGGTTTATTTCGTTGTTTGGTCGGTTGGTTCTTTGGTTGATCGGTTAATTGGTCCGTTAGTTAGGCGTTTCAAATATCTACAACCAGCCCAAACAACGTCAGTTATGCTGGCTTTGCCACGTACACCGTATGAAAGATGACCGCTTACTCAAAGAAATACTTTATGGACAAATAGCAGAAGGCAAAATAACTTGTGGGCGCCCAAAAACTCCGATTTATTGGCGTGCGTGAGCGTCACATGAAGACTTTGAACATAAATAACATGAAACTCTGAACATAGATAGCAATTTGACCCTTCATTTTGCCGTCCTGGTGCATGCTGTGAGTAGTTTAATTGCCCATCTCTTGATGTTGTCTTTAGTCTTTGCCTCGTTTAGCTTACACTTTCCCCACCAGAATGACATTGCACTAGATCATAGTGCCTTTCTCTAAGTGCTGACATTGCACTAGATCATAGTGCCTTTCTCTAAGTGCTGACATTGCACTAGATCATAGTGCCTTTCTCTAAGTGCTGACCTTGCACTAGATCAAAGTACCTTTCTCTAAGTGCTGACATTGCATTAGATCATAGTGCCTTTCTCTAAGTGCTGACATTGCACTAGATCATAGTGCCTTTCTCTAAGTGCTGACCTTGCACTAGATCAAAGTACCTTTCTCTAAGTGCTGACATTGCATTAGATCATAGTGCCTTTCTCTAAGTGCTGACATTGCACTAGATCATAGTGCCTTTCTCTAAGTGCTGACCTTGCACTAGATCATATTGCCTTTCTCTAAGTGCTGACATTGCACTAGATCAAAGTACCTTTCTCTAAGTGCTGACATTGCACTAGATCAAAGTACCTTTCTCTAAGTGCTGACATTGCACTAGATCATATTGCCTTTCTCTAAGTGCTGACATTGCACTAGATCAAAGTACCTTTCTCTAAGTGCTGACCTTGCACTAGATCAAAGTACCTTTCTCTAAGTGCTGACCTTGCACTAGATCAAAGTACCTTTCTCTAAGTGCTGACATTGCACTAGATCAAAGTACCTTTCTCTAAGTGCTGACATTGCACTAGATCATATTGCCTTTCTCTAAGTGCTGACCTTGCACTAGTTCAAAGTACCTTTCTCTAAGTGCTGACCTTGCACTAGATCAAAGTACCTTTCTCTAAGTGCTGACCTTGCACTAGATCAAAGTACCTTTCTCTAAGTGCTGACATTGCACTAGATCATATTGCCTTTCTCTAAGTGCTGACATTGCACTAGATCATATTGCCTTTCTCTAAGTGCTGACCTTGCACTAGTTCAAAGTACCTTTCTCTAAGTGCTGACATTGCACTAGATCAAAGTACCTTTCTCTAAGTGCTGACATTGCACTAGATCATATTGCCTTTCTCTAAGTGCTGACCTTGCACTAGTTCAAAGTACCTTTCTCTAAGTGCTGACATTGCACTAGATCATATTGCCTTTCTCTAAGTGCTGACCTTGCACTAGTTCAAAGTACCTTTCTCTAAGTGCTGACATTGCACTAGATCAAAGTACCTTTCTCTAAGTGCTGACATTGCACTAGATCATATTGCCTTTCTCTAAGTGCTGACCTTGCACTAGTTCAAAGTACCTTTCTCTAAGTGCTGACATTGCACTAGATCAAAGTACCTTTCTCTAAGTGCTGACCTTGCACTAGATCAAAGTACCTTTCTCTAAGTGCTGACATTGCACTAGATCATATTGCCTTTCTCTAAGTGCTGACATTGCACTAGATCATATTGCCTTTCTCTAAGTGCTGACATTGCACTAGATCATAGTGCCTTTCTCTAAGTGCTGACATTGCACTAGATCATAGTGCCTTTCTCTAAGTGTTGACATTGCACTAGATCATATTGCCTTTCTCTAAGTGCTGACATTGCACTAGATCATATTGCCTTTCTCTAAGTGCTGACATTGCACTAGATCAAAGTACCTTTCTCTAAGTGCTGACCTTGCACTAGATCAAAGTACCTTTCTCTAAGTGCTGACCTTGCACTAGATCAAAGTACCTTTCTCTAAGTGCTGACATTGCACTAGATCAAAGTACCTTTCTCTAAGTGCTGACATTGCACTAGATCATATTGCCTTTCTCTAAGTGCTGACCTTGCACTAGTTCAAAGTACCTTTCTCTAAGTGCTGACATTGCACTAGATCAAAGTACCTTTCTCTAAGTGCTGACCTTGCACTAGATCAAAGTACCTTTCTCTAAGTGCTGACATTGCACTAGATCATATTGCCTTTCTCTAAGTGCTGACATTGCACTAGATCATATTGCCTTTCTCTAAGTGCTGACATTGCACTAGTTCATAGTGCCTTTCTCTAAGTGCTGACATTGCACTAGATCATAGTGCCTTTCTCTAAGTGCTGACATTGCACTAGATCATATTGCCTTTCTCTAAGTGCTGACATTGCACTAGATCATATTGCCTTTCTCTAAGTGCTGACATTGCACTAGATCATAGTGCCTTTCTCTAAGTGCTGACATTGCACTAGATCATATTGCCTTTCTCTAAGTGCTGACCTTGCACTAGATCAAAGTACCTTTCTCTAAGTGCTGACCTTGCACTAGATCAAAGTACCTTTCTCTAAGTGCTGACATTGCACTAGATCAAAGTACCTTTCTCTAAGTGCTGACCTTGCACTAGATCAAAGTACCTTTCTCTAAGTGCTGACATTGCACTAGATCATATTGCCTTTCTCTAAGTGCTGACCTTGCACTAGATCAAAGTACCTTTCTCTAAGTGCTGACATTGCACTAGATCAAAGTACCTTTCTCTAAGTGCTGACATTGCACTAGATCATATTGCCTTTCTCTAAGTGCTGACATTGCACTAGATCAAAGTACCTTTCTCTAAGTGCTGACATTGCACTAGATCAAAGTACCTTTCTCTAAGTGCTGACATTGCACTAGATCAAAGTACCTTTCTCTAAGTGCTGACATTGCACTAGATCAAAGTACCTTTCTCTAAGTGCTGACCTTGCACTAGATCAAAGTACCTTTCTCTAAGTGCTGACATTGCACTAGATCAAAGTACCTTTCTCTAAGTGCTGACATTGCACTAGATCATATTGCCTTTCTCTAAGTGCTGACATTGCACTAGATCAAAGTACCTTTCTCTAAGTGCTGACATTGCACTAGATCAAAGTACCTTTCTCTAAGTGCTGACATTGCACTAGATCAAAGTACCTTTCTCTAAGTGCTGACATTGCACTAGATCATAGTGCCTTTCTCTAAGTGCCCCAAATATTTTACGTCTTGCTCGAATTGTGTAAAATAATACTTTCCTCATTTTCATTTGTTTCAAAGCATCACTATTTGTTTTCTTCTATGTTCCCCCCAATTTTAATTTACTTCCCATTTTACTATAAATCCACATTTCAAGCGCTTTCATTTCCCCCCTGTTTTCTTATCACGATTTCATGTTTCTGCACCATACAGGTATGTTAAATAAACATAGCACTTTGTTTATTGCTTGCTTGCGTACTCTGCTATCTCAAGCGAAGTCTCCCAATTTTTTTTTTACATAGATATGTGTTCCCTACCATCTTCTTCTTCTACCTTTCAGCTCTCTGTGGAGCATAGGTCTTCAGCAAATACGTTCCAAGCCGTTCTGTTTCTTGCCATTCTTTTAAGATCATTCCATGTCTTCTCCATCATCTTCATCTCTGCTTCTGTCTGTCTCCTCCAAGAATTCTTTGGTCTTCCTCTTTGTCTTTTCCCCTGGGGATTCCAAAAAAGGGCCTGTTGTAAGTGCCCTACCATACAGGCAGATATTCTCCAATTTGTGAGTTACTGTCATGTTTTTATCGTCGAGAGTTTTGAAGTTAATGAACAGATTTATTCCTGTCAATCTGTCCATGTTCGGGGGCCATATATAGCCTATTCTTTTCGATGTTCAACCGCCAACGGGTGTTTAATGTGCACAGAATGAATGCGGGACCTACTGTTTTATCTAATTGATTAGTCTTTTGCTATTTGTCTAGAAGGCTACCCAATCAGATCTCACTGCCTGGAGACCAAGGGTAGGTAAAGCCACAAAGAAACCACGGATTTTTCTTCTCCTTCTTTCCTTCCTAATCTGCCTTTCAGCGTCGAGGGGAGATATAATTTGCGGTCTTTTGCTCTTCTGTTCGCTTCTGCTGCCGTTATGTTTCCTAGTGTTTCTAATATTCCATCGCTCCATCTTTTTCGTGATCGACCATTGGGTCTGGTGTTCTCACGTTTGCTGAAGGCTCGTTGTGTTGTGTTTTGATCTTTCTGCTTTGTCATGTGGCCAAACCCTTTTGTCTGTTGTTTCCTTATATATTCTATGGCGGGGGCTATTCCTAGCTTTTTTCTCTGTTCTTCATTTCTGACCTTATCTTTCAGACTGTTTCCTGTCATTCGTCTTCTATAAGTTCGACTTCTTTATTGTTTATTCCGCATATATTTATCGTTGCTACTTTATATTTATCTATCTCCATCTTCTGTGTATTTCTCTGAGCATAAAACATTTATCCCTTACCGACCGGCTAAGTCAGTCGTAAGTTAAGGCCTGAACTTAAGAAAAAAACACGTTGGGAGTTTAGCCCGGCTGATGTTTCCCCAACGTGTTTCATCGCTAAGGATTCGATTTTGAAAAAAAAATATCCCACCGCCTGTGTCGGGAACCGAACCTAGGAGCTTCTTGTCCAGAGTCAGACCTCTCACCTGTAGATCATCAAGCACTTATATCACGTTATTGTTCTATGTCTTAGTTCCGATGTTATCTACTTCCAATTGAGTGTATCTTCATTGTTGTGATAATAATCATTTTTTGCCATTCCTACTCTTTCGATCACCTCAGTTTCTCATTACTTGTGATATGTCAAAGAAAGCTATTTTCCTGAACTCTCTATATTCTTTCCAATTACTTTGATATCCACTTGTAGGTTTTGTGAGTTTTTTTTTCTTCTATTTATTATAATACCTTTGGTCTTTAAAATATTTATATCCAAAACATATTCTCTGTTTGACTTTTTTTTTCATTTTTAAAGCTAGTTGTAATTTTGATTTTGTGTGCCTTGTCTGCCAATAATACAAAATAATATCACCATATCTTGATATTGTTATTTATACATTCATTGACGTTTAAACACCACAACGAGCCTTCAACAAACGTTGTGAGAACACCAGACCAAAGGGTCGACCACGAAAAATATGGATCGATGGAATATTAGAAACACTAGGAAATATAACAGCAGCAGAGGCGAACAGAAGAGCAAAAGACCGCAAATTATATCTCCCCTCGACGCTGAAAGGCAGATGAGGAAGGAAAGAAGTAGAAGAAGAGGATTGACGTTTAAAGCCGGCATGTTATTGGTGTCTTTAAAGATCTTCTAGATGTATAAATTGAACAAAACATGGAGATATGAAAGCAGCCCAGTCTGATTCCTCTCTTGACATTAATAGGTAGCGGGTTTTCTTTATTGTATCTTGAAACTGCTGTCTGTTCTCAGTATAAGTTACATATCAGTATTATGTCTCCATCACCAAGAGGTACATATTTCATGCACTCTGTCAGTTTTTCGTGATTTACTTTATCAAAAGATTTGATGCAGTCGACGAGGCACGAACAAATTAGGTCGTAAATTTATATTATTATTTCTGCATCTTCTGTTTTGTCCACACGCAGAAGGTAACTTTTCTTGTCCTGCTATTTTACCCGAATTCAAATTGTTCTTCTAACTCAGTTGTTGATTTTATTTAAGATTTTGTCGGTTAGTTAGCGGTCAGTTATTTAGCTAGTCGCTTAGTTGATTAATTTCTTCTACCTTTTTAGCTCCCAGCGGAGCATAGGTCTTCAACAAACACTTTCCAAGTCGCTCTGCTTTTTACCATTCTCTTAAGATCATTCCGTGTCCTCCCCATCACCCTCATCTCTGCCCCTATCTATTCTCTCCAAGAACTCCCTGCTCCTCCTCTCTGCCCTCCCCCCCGGGGACCCCAAAAAAGGGCCCGCTGTGCAATACTCTCAGTTGGCCTCCGCAGTGTGTGTCCCTTCCAGCTCCATCGCCTTCGCTGTATCTCTTTATCCACTGGCGCCCGACTGGCACACTCCCACAACTCTATGCCAGCGATTTTGTCACGACATCTCCCTCCCTTCACTTTGGCGCAAGCATCTACCAATGAACGTCCGCATCTTCGTGATTGTCAATTTTGCTGCTCCCCATGTTTCACAGCCATACAGTAGGACTTGATTAATTTGGTGGATAGAAAAGCTTGCTAGTTAATTGCTCATTAATAAGTTATTTTGTAGGAGCTTTGTTGTAAGATAAGTGGTTCTTTAAATTAGTCATTTAGTTATTTGTTAGAAGTATAGCTGTTAGATAAGTGGTTGTTTAAATTAGTCATTTAGTTATTTGTTAGAAGCATAACTGTTAGATAAGTGGTTGTTTAAATTGGTCATTTAGTTATTTGTTAGAAGTATAGCTGTTAGATAAGTGGTTGTTTAAATTGGTCATTTAGTTATTTGTTAGAAGCATAATTGTTAGATAAGTGGTTGTTTAAATTGGTCATTTAGTTATTTGTTAGAAGCATAATTGTTAGATAAGTGGTTGTTTAAATTGGTCATTTAGTTGTTTGTTAGAAGCATAATTGTTAGATAAGTGGTTGTTTAAATTGGTCATTTAGTTATTTGTTAGAAGCATAATTGTTAGATAAGTGGTTGTTTAAATTGGTCATTTAGTTATTTGTTAGAAGCATAACTGTTAGATAAGTGGTTGTTTAAATTGGTCATTTAGTTGTTTGTTAGAAGCATAATTGTTAGATAAGTGGTTGTTTAAATTGGTCATTTAGTTATTTGTTAGAAACATAACTGTTGGACACGTGGTTGTTTAAATTGGTCATTTAGCCATTTGTTAGAAGCATAACTGTTAGATAAGTGGTTGTTTAAATTTGTCATTAAGTTATTTGTTAGAAGCATAACTGTTAGATAAGTGGTTGTTTAAATTGGTCATTTAGCCATTTGTTAGAAGCATAACTGTTGGATAAGTGGTTGTTTAAATTGGTCATTTAGTTATTTGTTAGAAGCATCACTGTTAGATAAGTGGTTGTTTAAAATGGTCATTTAGTTATTTGTTAGAAACATAACTGTTAGATAAGTGGTTGTTTAAATTGGTCATTTAGTTATTTGGATGGAGCGTCAGTAGCACAGTAGCAGTAGCGTGTTGTGTCGCTCTGACGTCAAAGTGAACGTGACCTTGATTGAGAATGAGGCTTATAAATCAAAATGTGACAGTATAATCCTCAACACAAAATTACTCAGTTAAAAACTATAACATTGTAATGAATGAACGTTATATAATTTACCAAATAAGTATATTTTAAATAAAATAATCCTAGATGACTCAAGCCTAGTCCCAAATGATTCACTTCTAAATAAATGATTCTTAAATAAATGAATCTTAAATAAATGAATCTTAAATAAATGATTCTTAAATAAATGAATCTTAAATAAATGATTCTTAAATAAATGATTCTTAAATAAATGATTCTTAAATACATGAATCTTAAATAAATTATTCTTAAATAAATTATTCTTAAATAAATGAATCTTAAATAAATGAATCTGAAATAAATGAATCTTAAATAACTGAATTATAAATTGCAATATGTAAACGACAAAACGAAATGCAAATCTAAAACACGAAAAAGACACGACACATGAACCACAAATAGAATCATCAAAAAGCCAAACCTTTAAATCTCTGTGACTTTACAGCTTCACAAACCACATCTTTGGATATAATCCATACCAGCAGTATCCACATGTATTTCTTCAACGCATCCACAGAATTAATGATGTTCCCTCCGCGGTCTAATTGCAACAACGCCTGTACCATAGTTTGAAAAACAAGTGGAGTATGTTTTCAAGATCGTTCATAAATGTCCTAGTTACGAGCTCTCCAGCCTCTATTTACTCGGTTTGGCGGATTCTTTGAATTCTTGTATAAGCCAAAAAAGGGGCTACAGAGATAGGAGCTCCGAGGCTAAATAGAGTGAAGAAAATTACAGATATTATAATAATCTAAATAAAATAACAGATATTATATTACTCAGAATACAATCACAAATATTACAGTACTATAAATAAAATCACAGATATTATACAATTCTAAATAAAACCACATATGTTATTATACTCTATAAATAAAATAAAATCTATTATAACACTCAATATAATAGCCGCGATAGCTCAGTGGTTAGTGAACTGAACTACAAAGGACAAGAGGTAGGGTTCGATCCCAACCGACGGCTTTCGGGTTCACCCAGCCTTAAATGGATACCGGATTTTTTTCTGTGAAAGTAAAGCGGCACGGGCGTAATACCGACCACATTACCCCAAAAAATCATGTGCTGAAGGTCTGTAAAATGTATGGTCACTAACACCATATATATAAGCTATATATACGCTACTTGGCGTGACGGGGACTCTTTACTTTACTTTTTTACTAATCCTATAATTAGGGATCTTGTCATGACAGATTAGAGAGCCACCGAATAAAGTGCAATGTTATTCAAGGGGACGTTACTCTTCCGAATATATATAATTGATGTACCTAAACTCGTAAATTGGCAGACTCTAATTGTGATTTTCTGTCTGTGGGGGCGATCAACACACTTAACCTGACAGCTGACTTCATGTGAGAGTCTGGAATCCTACTCTGATTGAGTCCTGATCGCAGAGAGAGAGAGAGAGAGAGAGAAGAACTCATAAATTACCAAGAGTTATTTAAATAAAAATCTATCAGCGCTAGGAGATGTATCTAACAGTTTCTAATTGTTGGTTTCACGAGATTACCGTTCTTTTTCACAAATCAACAAATAAAAACAACAACAACAAATAATAAATAACATTTTCATACCAACTTTGTGCTATGAAAGTCAAACACGGACCCTTTCTAAATCCCATTTAAGAAAGATCAATACATGTGAGATGCGATGCTTGAGAAAAGTAACAAAGAACACAAGAAGAGATAGAATACCAAATGAAACCATAAGAAAAATAGGTAGGAACAAAACCCTGCTAAGAATATATAGAACAACAACTTAAATGGTTGGACCACCTGGTCAGAATGAATCCTCACCAATCACCATCAAGGGCGTTCTTCTCGAGAATGCAGGGGAAAAGACCAAGAAGAAGACCTAGAAGAAGATGGATAGATGCAGTGACAGAGACATGTAACAACAAAGAAAATCACTATTTCAGAGACAGTCCGAGCAGTTCAAGAACGACAAATGATATAACCACGCCCCCTTTTCGGTATTAGTGAGAAAGAGAAAAGAGGAAGATGAACACTGCTCTTTTGAATCGATCGATCTGACAAGAGCTTAAAATGAACGTAAATAGTTAATGTATAGCAACGGGGCCTCGGTAGTTTAGTTGGAAAAAACACCGCACTAATTGTCGACGTTTGGATCTACCGACCACTCCCCATGTCCAAAGTTCTACTGTTAACTCTACTGCCTCTAGATTAGCCTTCATTATTTAACGCTCTGATTAAATTATGATGAAGCCAAATCCATCCTCAAAGGTCAGTTCCATGGAAAATGGAAACGAGAACACCCAAAGCAATACGAGAGTGACGGATACCACCAACTATCAAGGAGGGATCAAGTCATCATACTTCGCCCACGCACTGGCCATTATAGAATGAGAAATCACATGTTCACCAAATTCAAAATAGGTACAACCAGCCTATGCCACTGTACACTGGACAGTATGACTACAAAACATGTTCTACAGGATTGCCTCCAGTACACAGACCTGAGAAGAGCAATGTGGTCCACACCCACCTCCATAGAAGAAAAACTATGTGGGGCAATCGATTCGCTTAAACAGACAGCTGCCTTCATGAGAGAGTCTGGAATCCTACTCTGATTGAGTCTTGATCGCAGAGAGAGAGAGAGAGAACGAGAGAGAAAGAGAGAGAGAGAGAACGAGAGAGAAAGAGAGAGAGAGAGAGAACGAGAGAGAAAGAGAGAGAGAGAGAACGAGAGAGAAAGAGAGAGAGAGAGAGAACGAGAGAGAAAGAGAGAGAGAGAGAGAGAGAGAGATTTAATCATTTCGAACGTTGTTTCTATGGTGGAGAGGCACACACGTCTGCAAACATTGCAAGAAAAAAATATTCCAAAGCTCTCACTGTTCTTTTGTTTTTCTTCAACAAAAAAGCAGTGTCTCTCCACTCTCTTATTTTATTGTTTGTCTTTCTACATAGAAACAAAATGTCACAATCGTTTGCTGGTGTCTCCCATAATTTATGCTCGTTTGACACACGCAACTCGACATTTTCAGAGCTAAGTGCAAAGTGACTGCTGTGTTCTATATCTCATAGTGAATTCATTTTTTACTTTTTTTTTGCGTTCGCCCGATGACTAAAAGAGCACACATCTTCATCATCCGCCATTAAAAAGGACATTAAGTCGGCGTGTCTGCGTTCTGTTGTGGTTTGCAGTATAATTTTGATATTTGCGCCTTTCGTTCCAACACATTCGACTTCAGCATGTAATTTTTGAGTACCGGGTTGTCTTCCCTCTTCGATCCCTACTCACTTGGCCAGACTAGACAGGTTAGTCTGTTACTAGAGACACCACGGAGAGGTAGAGCAGGGTCTGGATGGTTCTGATTCACCGATCCTGGCGCAAGCCATCAGCTGTGGGTCGATGGCAACTTCCAGCTCTGGTGCTGTGAGCCGCGCCTTCGGCTCCAATTCATTATATATGATTCCTTTCAGATTGTGTACCATCCTCTATACACCTCACGTTATCTATCCGTTGCAATCGATGTATGTTTTAGAATGCGTATAAACTATAATTATTGTGCCTTTTTAAAACAAAAACTGGTATGCTTTATATAGTTCTTGTCATTTTAAGTTTTATATTAAATTGTTTCTTTCCTCTTCTCTACTGACAACCCTTACAAAACTGCGAAAAATTGTTTGCAGGAAATGAAAATCAACATGAGAAGAAACGAAACAAGAATAGTTGTCAATCCATCGAAGAATTCGTTGGAAGAACATTGACGGTGTATACTGAGGATTGATGCAAGAAGACTCCCACGCCAAGCAGCCCATTTGAAAAATAAATTGGTACCTGACCTACTGAGTGGATGGAAAGTAATGACAACGAGTGACAGCACTAGGCCTTTCATGTCTGATTGCTGTGGTTTAGTACGGTGATATTTAATACTTCAGGTCCCTACAATGTGCTATATATCACATAACATTAATTCAGACTTTACATTACTTCACACATATTTTACATTACTTCACACGTATTTTACATTACTTCACATACTTTACATTACTTCACACATACTTTACATTACTTCACACATACTTTACATTACTTCCCACATACTTTACATTACTTCCCACATACTTTACATTACTTCACACGTATTTTACATTTCTTCACATACTTTACATTACTTCACACACTTTACATTACTTCCCACATACTTTACATTACTTCACACGTATTTTACATTACTTCACATACTTTACATTACTTTACAAATACTTTACAATACTTCACACAAACTTTACATTATTTCACACATACTTTAACTCGACACATACTGTATTCACAGCTACTATAAACAGCTTGCCACCATTGATTGTGTACACACATACTCTAGAAACTTCACATATACTTATACATACCTTTCTTTACAAACAATTTAAAAAAAAAACATTATCAAACACATCTTATGCTTTCTAAAATGGTGGAAGAAAAGTTTATAAAACACTACTAGAGCTCTCTGTAAATTGACACACACAATTTACAAAGCACATCTAGAGCTGTGTAAAATGACACACACAATTTATAAAACACAACTAGAGCTCTGTAAAATGACACACACAATTGATAAAACGCATCTAGACCTCTGTAAAATGACACACACAATTTATAAAACACAACTAGAGCTCTGTAAAATGACACACACAATTGATAAAACGCATCTAGAGCTCTGTAAAATGACACACACAATTTACAAAGCACATCTAGAGCTGTGTAAAATGACACACACAATTGATAAAACGCATCTAGAGCTCTGTAAAATGACACACACAATTGATAAAACGCATCTAGAGCTCTGTAAAATGACACACACAATTGATAAAACGCATCTAGAGCTCTGTAAAATGACACACACAATTGATAAAACGCATCTAGAGCTCTGTAAAATGACACACACAATTGATAAAACGCATCTAGAGCTCTGTAAAATGACACACACAATTGATAAAACGCATCTAGGACAGTGTAAAACGTCACGCAGACTTTCTCAAGCACTGTGCTGACTTGGTAGAACGACACAGAGACTAAAAACAAAACCAGAGTTTATAACAGCACATACACTTTATATAAAAACCGTACACAGATTTTACAGAGCTTGAAGCTGTGGTTTTATAACTTATACATATATTATCAAACTTCACACGGTGATATTATAACGTATACATACTTTATTAAACTTCACACGGTGATATTATAACTTAAACATACTTTATCAAACTTCACACGGTGATATTATAATGTATACAGACTTTATCAAACTTCACACGGTGATATTATAACTTATACATACTTTATCAAACTTCACACGGTGATATTATAACTTATACATATATATTCAAACTTCACACGGTGATATTATAATGTATACAGACTTTATCAAACTTCACACGGTGATATTATAATGTATACAGACTTTATCAAACTTCACACGGTGATATTATAATGTATACAGACTTTATCAAACTTCACACGGTGATATTATAATGTATACTCTCTCTCTCTCTCTCTGCGTTCAGGACTCAATCAGAGTAAGGATTCCAGACTCTCATATGAAGTCAGCTGTCAGGCTAAGTGTGTTGATCGCCCCCACAGACAGAACATCACAATTAGAGTCTGTCAGATCCACTCTGACTGAACACCCGTTAATACGTTGCACTGTGTTCTGCGCCAGTGGCCCAGTGCATCCGATTTCAGCCAGCATTTTTTCAGGTTTGCTTTCCTTAGCCTTTGATTGTCCCCAATCTTCCTGCAAGGCAGCAGTTGATCTTTTCTGTCGGGGGATTCTGCCCTTAGATGGTCGGCCTTCCCAGGTTTACGAGCACCATCTGCCCGAGTCACTAGAGGTGACTAACACAGACATGCGACTTGTAATATGAGGAAACTGCAACAAGGAACACATTTCATGCATAGCCTTCATTTGTTCCCGCCGCCTATCCCCTTATACCGGTAAGTCACGTCCTCTTGAAAATGATGATCATCGTAGCATTTGATGATGTTAGGCCATCGTTGATGACTCCAATTCCGAACGTATAGACACACAGTCAGTCGTCAAATTATTCTTGTTGCACATCAAACAGCAGACCGTAAGATTTGCGCACGGCCGGTTTAGGGAACCAATACGATGACGTAGCCCACAATGTCGCCAAACTCGTAATCTCGATACCTTTAGACTTATGTCTGATTACTCAAGTGTAAGTAGTCTACGACGATTTCACTAATATACATTATATAAGTATAAGTTATAATGTATATTAGTGAATGTCTATAATGTATACAGACTTTATCAAACTTCACACGGTGATATTATAATTTATACATATATTATCAAACTTCAGAAAATGATTTTATCATAATAATAACTTAAGTAGACGTTATCTAACTTCACCAAGTGATGCTACTAACTCACACAGAAATGATCAACAAACCTAACACAGTAGTTTTGACCTTACGCAACATGTAATCATCTCCAACTATTGGTTTTTGAACATACACGGAAATTAGTAATTTATGAATTATTAAATTGTACACGAACTTATCATTTATTTTTTTTTAAATTCCACCAAATGATTTTAGAGCTTGCATTAACAATTTGGTTGTGATAGTTAATTGTTGTAATCGTTTATATTTAGTCAAACCATAAAAGGCAGTTAACGTAAAACAATCACATTATATTAGTGAAATCTTATAACACATTTAGATAATCTATCTATCTTTCGTAGTATTGTCTATTTCTGCAATGTCGTTTCCTGTATAAATTGTAGTCTCTTTTGTAATTCTTGCAGTGGACTATATAGTTTACACTCAGATAATAATTGTAAAAGTAATATAAAGTCTACACACAGTTTGGCGATGTCTTACAAACAAGGGACAACACTGAAGAAAAAAAATACCGAAAACTATTGTCACTGGTCGAGGTGTTTATGTTTGAACCTGCGGCCCCGCGTTGTGCTCGGATTAATCTGTGCAGCAACTTTGGCTAAATGCCTTGTAACGAGTGAGTGAATGTTGCGGGACTAGACGGAGCTTTCTGTGTCTGGGGCGGGCCAGGTAAAAGTTGTGACACAAATAGCAGATCAAATTCACGAAACTGTTAGTAATAGCTTAAGAAGGGCTCGCTCGACAACGTAAATGCTAATAAGAGCAAACATATAATCTGTTTCTCCTCGTTTTTAACTTTAAAAAAAAAAAACTTCTTTCTTTTCTTTACCTTCTATCTTTTCTTTATCATCCTCCTCTTTTACAACATTTACATGTTTTCCTGAGGCCGGCAACGTGATTAATTACTTGAACGACCTGTGATGTCATGTTGAACAAGTACAAATCCATTTCTTACGTTTTACAACGGACCGACGTAATACTCAGTGACCGGAACGACCGGTGACGCAGTGGCGGATATTTAGATTAGGCGAAGGAGGCAACGATTTCTCTAATATTTGACCAGAATACGTAACACACTCACACTCCAGCTCAATGAGTTCAATGTCAGTTGACAACCAGCCACTGTCTCCTGTTTGCCGTATAATTATTCAAGTTATTCGAGCCGGTACTAATAGACAGTCTTCAATTCCTTTTGAGATCAAAGTTACTGCAACTGTAAGACATCAACTGACATTGCAACGCGTGTGAGAATTATGAAGACTTTTCCAGAAATCAACTCAGTGTTGCTATGACAACGAAGGTTCAACCAATCAGATAACTTTCTCTATCGTAACGTATAGAAGGTTTATGGCAGATGAAGGCAGAAAAAGTAGTCTCTTCTCCAATGCCACTGTGCTGCGTCTTTATATATATATATAAACTTGAAGAAAACTATAAGTGATGGTAATGAACAGCAAGACTATGTTTTTTTTTTCTAAATTACAATGCAAGTAACTAACTAAGATATTATGATGTAAAATAATTATGGTAATTTATAGCAATAATAGATAACCATAGAAATAAAAAGCAAAATTGTTTAGGCCAAAACAGCATTTCAGAAAATGAAAAATATCTATCTATGAAAATCTATGTCAATAGAAGTTGAAAAGAGAGTTCATTGGTGCTATGTAGAACCAATTCTGACCTATAGAAGCGAATCATGGACAGTAGACAAACAAATGAAAAGATGATTAGAGACCACAGAAATGGGATTTCTCAAAAGAATGTTGAAAGTTCCATGGATAGCTAAAAAGACCAATGAAGAAATTTTCAAAGAGGCCAACACAAAAGGGAACTCCTAAATAAACATCAGAAAGAAACAATCAACATTTTTTGGCACATCATGAGAAGAGGAGAGTTAGAATACTTAGATACAACTGGCAAAATAAAATGAGAAGAAATACTTAATAGCTTAGGGTCGTGGCATACAAAACTGTCAACAAAAGAACTGATACGATGCACTATAGACATAAGATTGTGGAAGGGCATGATCGCCTACGCCAACAAGTATGGCACATGATGATGATGATATCAATAATTGAGGACAATAATTTGCACAGCGTAATTGCCGTAACCTTTACATGCAAATTGTCAGGCAAAAAGTCAAACTAAAGGTTTTGGATCGATACAGTGAGAGAAGAACCCAGATGATAAAATTGCTGTTTCATTAATGAACATTCCCTTTTCATAATGAAATGCCGTTGACAGAATTATCATGCAGAAGGAAAGACATGGGAGCCGCGATAGTTCAGTGGTTAGTGAACTGCACTACAAAAGGACAATGGGTAGGGTTCGATCCCAACTTCGGGCTTCCGGTTCACCCAGCTTTAAATAGGTACCGGATTTTTTCTGGGAAAGTAAATCAGTACGGGCGTAATACCGACCACATTACCCCAAAAAATTATGTGCTGAAGTTATGTAAAATGTATGGTCACTAACACCATATTCCCTATACGACACTTGGCGTGACAGGGGCTCTTTAAACTTTTTCTTTAAGAAAGACCTACTTCAAATGTTCACTACATCAAACGGAAATTGTAAGAGTAGAATATTTAATTAAGTTGACGTGGTCGATCAACGCAAATTCAAATCAAATGGCTATATAGCAGTGCAACGTAATGATCGACAGTAACATCTTAGGACATCTATTCTGTTCGCCGTGTTTGCTTTTAAGTACAAACAAAGGTGTGTGGCCATCTGGAGGCTATAGTGACATGAACTATTTATCTAAGGCTGTAGTTAGGCGCGATTCAAGTAGAGGACCGTTTGCAAAGAAAAAAGATCGACGAAGTGACTATACGAGTAAATCCTAATCATATGTAAGTATGCGATTAGTCTATGTATGTTTTATTATATATGTAATATTTCATGCAACCAGTCATCATGTCCTGGTCTTCTCGAGTTTCGAACCCACCGTTCTCCGCTGTTGTCCGTCTTGTTGAACAAATGCTTTTCTTACGTTTAACTACGGGCCGACAAAGAGGTCAAAAAGCCGGAACGACCCGTGACTTCGTACATCTTCCTTTTATGTTCTACTATGAGCTAACCAAGACTGTATTGAATATAGTAGACTGAGTAAAACATATTGGCACATAGACACAACACAGCAGAAACAAATATACGTGCATCTGCAAGAACTGCTCAAAATAGTAACTGTCATACAAGGAACGTTATTGTAGATATAGAGAATGAATTCAGGCGAATGGAAGAAGGAAGAAAAAACTTCGGGTCGACAAAACAGATAATGGTAAGAACGACCGGTGACACCAATGTTGAATAACTACAAACTATCCTCTGATTTTTTTACTAGGGGCCATCAAAGTAGACAATGTTCTTAACAATTTGACACACCTTGCAGGCAATTACACATTTGTTACATGCAGTGGCCCTTGCGCCTTGGGGGGATTTAACAAAGTATACATGAATACAGGAGAATAAACATAAATAATGGTCACAATAAACATAAAGACATCTTATAAACGTATAATTAACGTAAAATTGTATTTTTTTTTTAACTCGATGGAGTTAAACAAAATGCTGAAGTTTGTAGCTTCAGGTGGTAGATTTAGAAAAGATGAAATGCATAAAGTATCAGCCTAAGAATGTCATACACAGAATGAAAGATGATATGGAAAGCTGTATCTAGACACAATAACCTATTCCACAGTGGCACGGCACATGATGATTATTGACATCAACGATTTCTGTTTGTTCATCTTCCAGACATTTAATATTAACCTGAGATGAGAACAGCCAAGTCTCTCTGTGTTGTCACGAAATGAATTTATTAAACAGACGACGACTATTGCACATTGGTATTTGTTGTTGTTGTTTAAACTGTTAAACTGAAAACAGTAAACTGTTCTCTGGACGGAAATCTGCCTCACCAGCGCTAGAACGAGGCTGTTCGTAAGTTCATGGATTCCTACCAACACCCCCCCCCCCCCCCAAACCGCCCTTCACCCGCCTCTTTAGCCTTTTTATTTATAACAACTTGAGGCAGGTGAGGTCCTTATTTGTAGCTAAGATTTTCCCAAATATTTGTTTTTTTCTTATTTTTAATGGTTTTAGTTACTTCCTAGCATACTAGTTACTTCATACCACGAGTGAGGACAAATTCAAGAAAGAAATGGATGAAAGATGACATTTTGCAGCTGATGGATACAAGAAGAAGAAATAAAGAAAATAAAGATGAGTATAAGAGATTAATAAAAGAAATTGTAGTAAAATGCAATGAAGCAAAATAAGCATGGCTAAAAGAGAGATGCAAGGAGATTGAAACGCAACAAAAAGGAGATGCTAAAGCTATATACAAACAAATTGAGGAATTAACAGGAAGAAAAACGCAATCAAAAACTGGATGTTTAAGATCAAAGGAAGGAGAACTGTTAATTGATCAAGAAAGCATAAGGGAACGATGGACATAATACATTAAAGATCTTTATAATGATGAACGAACGGAAGTAAATATTAAGGATAATGGAGAACGACCAGAAATACTCAGAGAAGAAGTGGAAGACGCCTTGCGCAATATGAAAGCAGGAAAAGCTCCTGGACCAGATAATATAACTAAAGAAGAGATTGAAGCCATGGGTGATTTTGGAATAGAAATAATAACAAAAATATTGAATGATATCTACAACAGCAGATATATACCAGACGACATGCTCAAATCAATATTCATAGACCTACCAAAGAAATCGGGTGCGATTGAATGCGACGATCATCGCACAACAAGCCTTATGAGTCATATGACTAAGATATTACTAAGAATCATCATGCGAAGAGTGCGAAACAAAATCAGTCCAGAAATTAGCAATGAACAGTGTGGTTTTGTTGGAGATAAAGAAACATGCAATGCCATTTATATCATACGATCTTTAGTAGAAAGAGCCATAGAGGTGAACACAGATCTATACCTATGTTTCATAGATTACACCAAGGCATTTGACAAAGTAAAGCACTAAGAAATAATCAACATTTTAGAAAGCATAAACGTAGACAGCAAAGATCTAAGAATAATAAAGAACATGTACTGGCAACAAACAGTGGCCATAAGAACTGGAAACCAATTAGAAATGTTTCAACAAATAAATCAGGGTGTTAGACAAGGTTGTGTACTGTCACCAGATTTGTTTAATATTTATAGTGAGATTATTTTAAGATCCATAAGGGGCATGCCTGTAATAACAATTAGAGGACATAACATAAATAATCCAAGGTGTGCTGATGATACAGTCTTAATCGCTAAGAATGAAAATGAGTTACAAGAAATGTTGGACATTATAGTGAAGGAAAGCAAAAATAAAGGACTAAGCATTAATAGCAAAAAGACAGAGGTAATGGTAACAACAAAGAAAAAGACATCACCTCAGTGCAAAATAAAGACAAGTGGAACACTATTAAAACAGGTAAATGAATTTAAATATTTTGGAAATTTGTTAACCTCAGACGGAAGATGTACAAAAGAGGTGAGATGCAGAATGGCTCAGGCAAAAGCAGCTTTCCAAAAAATGAGGAAGATACTATGGAATCCATTTTTGACAATAGAAACAAGAAAAAGAATTCTTAAATGTTACGTAGAGCCAGTCTTAACATATGGATGCGAATCATGGACAACATGACAACAGACAAGAAAATCACTGGAGTCTGTAGAAATGTGGTTTTACAGAAGAATGTTGAGAGTACCATGGACAGCTATGAATAGTAATGAATATGTTCTGAGAAAGGTCAAAGCAAAAAGAGAGCTAATTTTCAATATTAGGAAGAAACAATCATCATTTTTTGGCCATGTAATGAGAAGAGAACAGCTGGAATATATTGTAACAACTGGAAAAATTGAGGGACGAAGAGATAGAGGGAAGCAAAGAGAAAAAAATAACAGACAGCTTAAGAGAATGGCTTGGCAGAAGGTCAACAACAGAAATGATAAATAACTGTCGACATCGAAAATTGTGGAGAGACATGATCACCTACGCCAGCAGGCCCGGTACTTGATGATGATGACATCATAGGCACACTGAGTAATGTCAGTCACCTACAAGGACGTCCAATGCACAAATATACTCTAATGACACAAAGAAAGATCTGCGGCACACAAAGACAGATCTGCGGCACACAAAGACAGATCTGCGGCACACAAAGACAGATCTGCGGCACACAAAGACAGATCTGCGGCACACAAAGAAAGATCTGCGGCACACAAAGACAGATCTGCGGCACACAAAGACAGATCTGCGGCACACAAAGAAAGATCTGCGGCACACAAAGACAGATCTGGACACTATGAAGCGCCCATCACGCAAAAACAGATATTTCCTGCTGCAAGAACAGCAGGCCCGGTATTTGATGAGTTACTTCCTATAATGTTCTTCCTCTTCTTCTTTCCTTCCTCATTTGCCATTCAGCGTCGAGGGGAGATATAATTTGCGGTCTTTTGCTCTTCTGTTCGCCTCTGCAGCTGTTATGTTTTCTAGTGCTTCTAATATTTTATCGATCCATAAATTTCGTGGTCGACCCTTGGGTCTGGTGTTCTCGCAGCGTTTGTTGAAGGCTCGTTGTGTTGTGTTTTAATCACTCTGCCGTTTCACCTTTATATGTTCTATGGCGAAGGCTATTCCTAGCTTTTTTTTTTTTTTTTTTTTTTTTTTTTTGGAGTTCTTCATTTCTGATCATCTTGTCTTTCAGGCTGTTTCCTGTCATTAATCTAACACATTTTATCTCAGTAGAGGTTATTTTTCCTATTTTTCTTGCATCTAGGGTCCAGGACTAGCATTGGCAGAACAACGTTGTGATGATGATTATATTGTACAATGATCGTTTTGCCACCAGAGTTATTTCCTTGTTGGACAACAGTGGTGATAGCTGTCCAATGATTTGGCAAGCTTTGATGAATCTTGAGTGTCTCTCTGCTGTTTGAGAATTGTCGTTTGTCAATAAACTGCCTAGGTATTTGAATTCTTCTACCTGTTTTAGTTGCCTGCCTTCTATAGTTATGTTGATGTTCTGTTTATCTTTGGCGACAATCGTGACTTCTGTTTTATTGATGTTGATTTTCATGTTGTATTTTGCGCCTGTGCTGTTGAGTCTAAGTGTTCTTGTAGAGATCTTCTATTGTTCCATGTGTTAGTGCCTGATCGTCTGTAAATAAAAGCTTGTTGGTCTCCGCTGTCTCTCATGAGTTGGCTAACTTGCATACATAGTCCATGTATGTAAAGTAAAAGGTAAAGCACCCCCGTTCCGCCAAGTGGCGTATAGGGAATATGGTGTTAGTGACCATAAATTTGACAGACCCGCGGCACATGATTTTTGAGGTAATGTGGTCGGTATTACGCCCGTGCCGCTTTACTTTCCCAGAAAAAAAATATGGTACCCATTAAAGACTGGGTGAACCGGAACCCGTCAGTTGGGATCGAACCCTACCTCTTGTTCTTTGTAGTCAAGTTCACTAACCACTGATCTATCGCGGCTCCCACATTTATGTAATAAACATAATGTATATAATGTTGTTAGATTATATTTCCCTTGTTTGTCCGTCAGTCTGTTTTTATTGTTTTTGTTTTCTAATGAAGGCCGCATGTGGTCCGAAACGTCAATAGTTGTGTATTGCTTTCCTTTGTAAAGTTGTCATCAAACACTGTATTCAACTCGTTCCCTTCACATCAGCTTTACAGCAGCACTTCAATTATTTACCTGTTCTTTATTCTTGGTCAGCTGAGAGAGTACATGTTTGGTTGTCTGATCTCGTTCTGAATTCTGTAATTGGCATCTGATGAGTCGTCAACTGTTTGAAGCACTGTTCGTTGATCATGCTAACCAAGTTGGCGTGTGATGTAAATTGTCATAAAGTTGTCAAAATACGGAAGAAGCTTGGTTATCACGATTTTATTTTCAATGATTGACCGGGCGATCTATTATTACGATCTCTCTGTGATTTGGATGGATAAGAACATCACACTTAGCTCTAAAATTGGGCTGATGCGCACTCCTGTTATATCTTTTTGTCTGTATACTTGCAAAACATCGACCTTACAGCAGTTACAGAAGAAAATACAGGATGTGGAGATGTGCAGACGAAATGGCTTAGTGAGATTTACGACATCTCTTACATTTATTGTACCAAAATACAAGTTGTGGAGATGTGCAGACGAAATGGCTTAGTAAGATTTACGACATCACTTACATTTATTGTACCAAAAATAAAAATGATCGCAAAAAGATACAAGCAGTCCAATACATGATGATCTCTTGACTTTTGTGAAGAACGGGCTAAATGAAATAGTTTGGCCGTGTATCTTGTTTCTATGGGCTAAAATCATCATGCAATGATCTACGAAAGGAGACTGAGGAGAGGCAGGCAGAGAAAGAGATGAGAAGATAACATTAAAGAATATACACGAGTTAGCTCTGCAGAGTCTAAAAGAATGATCAAAGATAGAGACAACTGGAGAAGTTTGACGAGATATGTCAGCGGTGCCCCAACGACCCCTAGGGTTATATGATTATGAAGAAACTCACGTTTTATATTTCAATTTGAAACTTTTGTTTTTTTGTGTGTTTTTTTTTTTTGTAATTTATAATAGATTCTCAAACTGAAAATTGTGTAACGTTTTTTTTTCTCTGATTGTAACCTCAAATACAATGTTTCAAACTTCAGAGATGCCTAACATAACCCGTGTTTCATAACTGTGATGCATAGCTGTGATTAATAGCTCACTGGCTTGTGTTAGGATTAATGAACCACAACTGATCAAGATCCAATTTTACCTCTCTCAGGTGGGCCAGCTAATCAGTCAGAGGAGTTGAGGTTGAAGAGGGATAGGCGAGCAGATAGTAGGATGCTGTCTGGAAGACATCAAATATTGCAGCTTCTTGTCAATGACGACACACGTCCTTCATCTGATCAATCTTCTTTTGCTGGATTAGGGATCATGAAGAGGAATATTCGCCAGGACAAAAAGATGATGCATCGTGTTCAATATTTATTAAAGTCGTTTTTTTAAAGTTATATTAGAAATAAAATATTTTTCACTTGGTACCAAAAAACATGGCAATATAATAGAAGAACAGAGAAGACTAGTTATTGAGTTATTTGCGGGACATCATCATTGCACTCCGAACATGTCCATAGGTGCTCAGATCGCCTCCACAGCAATTCCTGCAGTGTCCAGCGACTGACGACTCCAGTTCTGTGTTAAAGAAAACAAGATGATGAACGAGTGAATTCGGATCCAGTCTTCAATGATTGAATAGGCAGAAGTTAAGACTTGTTGGTCCATGCAGAAGTGAGAAAAAGAAACGCCAAACAAAGCAGTGATAGGGTTAATAGTGACATCACAGATGATACAAGAAGGTGAAATAAATCTCCTATAAGACGATTAGAGAAGAAAAATAATTGGAAGAATGCAACCCACAAATGGTAGGTCGGTTTTATAATAATGAAGTGATTGTAGCATTTAGGGAGCCGCGCGATAGCTCAGTGGTTAGTGAACTGGACTACAAAGGACAAGAGGCGGGTTCAATCTTGACCGATGTCTGCCAGGTTCACCCAGCCTTAAATGGGTACCGGATTTTTTCCTGGGAAAGTAAAGCTGCACGGGCGTAATACCGACCACATTACCCCAAAAATCATGTGCTGAAGGTCTGTAAAAATGATGGTCACTAACACCATATTCCCTATACCGCACTTGGCGGGACGAGGGCTCTTTACTTAACTTTTTAATTGTAGCATTTATGAGATATGTGCATAATGTGATGTTGTGGTGAATGAATGTTCCAGAATAAAGAAATGTCCCAGAATACAGAATGTTTAGTTTTTGATGTATAGATGACGTGTTTGTGAAGCGGTAGTATCCAAGAACATACAGAGCAGTTGGACTATCTAGAATTAACGTAATGTAGTGGATTTTGATATGTATCATGTGATGCTATCGTGTAAGGAAGTTCTAGAATAAGTGAAGTTGGCATATGGAGGGATGTTAATGATTCGTTTCATGGATGTAAATGTGGGTTTTCAGATGCCCTCTTTTGTAATATTGTGTATAAAAGTGATATTATGGATCCGATTATGACAAAACCGGAAAACGTGTTGTGAATGTCCTTAGGTTAGACATGTGTGAGATTGATGTCCTAATGTAATAAGGAGAGCATTTATGATAGGAATATATGATGATAGCCATGTTAGAATCGTGTGATGAATGAACTCATGTGTACATAAACCGATGTTCACTTGATATAATTGATATTTGATGTTGTAACACCTCGATGATGAAAGGCATATGAGAAAGGGAAGAAGAAGAAGAAGATATAATTTCATTTTCTTGCTTTGGTGCTCTTATTGATACCATTTTGTAGTAGAATGATTCACAATGGTTTAACTTATAACCATTGAGCTAAAGTTACTAGTACATTCTATTTTGTATTGTGCAAGTTCCGTGGAAGGATCTTTCACGAACGTGGCAAGGAGACTTATAATAACTAACACGCTGACGCATTACTTCAGATTAATGATGTCTTAACAATTCTCACACATTGTTTCAGAATAATGGGTCAAACGCGGGGATCGATGTGACCTGTTGATTCCAGCATTTCAAATGCTAGATATTGACACGCTTTTGTCAATCATCTTCATCATCATCAATTACTAAGCATGCTGGCCTAGGTGATCATGTCTCATCCACAACTTTCGATCTCGACAGATATTTATCATTTCTATTGCTGACCTTCTGTCAAGTCATTCTCTTAAGCTGTCTGGTATCTTTTAATCTTTGCTTCCCTCTATCTCTTCGTCCCTCAATTTTCCTAGTTGCTACAATATATTCCAGTTGTTCTCTTCTCATTACATGGCCACAAAATGAAGATTGTTTCTTTCTAATATTGTAAATTAACTCTCTTTTTGATTTGGCTTCTTTCAGAACGTTTTCATTACTCTTCTTAGCTGCCCATGGTATTCTCAACATTCTTCTGTAAAACCACATTTATACAATCTCTAGTGATTTTCTCACTTCAATTCTTGTCAAAAATGGATTGCACAGTATCTTCCTCATTTTTGGAAAGCTGTTTTTGCTTAAGCCATTCTGCATCTTCCTCTGTTGTCCTTGTTAATAGGCGTTGCAAACAATTAAGATAACAAGAGAGAATGAGATAAGATGAAAGAATAGACAAACGTAGCAAATAGCAAACACTGGAGATTAGGCAGGACTCACTATTTAAGGAATATATGGTAAGCTTTCGGAAAAAAATACAAGGAAGATTCAGAGACCGACAGAGAGATATTTTAGTAAGAGAATCATTCAGACATAATTGCTTTAAAGGAAGTTTAGATACAGGTGAATGTTTTGGTTCTTTAGTACCTGTTAGAGAAACCAGGGCTTCGAGTATACATTTTTTATAGAAGTTGTTGGTATAAATTATGTACAGAAGTCAAATGATGTGATTTTATGCTAAGTAAAAGAAGAGTGAAACTAGGTGCACTGTAGTCAGGAATTCCCCATATCCGCTCCGTCACGTGTCACGACATTTCCCACAATGCAAGGGTCAATTCTGTTGACACGATCGCTTAGTGCACGTCCTACATGACTGCCCAGGTGACGATTCCAAACCTCCTTAGTCGCCTTTTACAGCATTCGTGGCAGGTAATAGTGGCTCTTTTCCTTTCTTCCTACCCTGTGGGAGCACCCGTAACCATACAGGGGTCTTACCCTATTTGCTGTCGGTCATCTGAAGATATACCGGCAAGTCCATTGAGGAGTCAATTTATATTCAGGACTAGTGCCATTGAATGCTGTATTCTTGCCATACGTAGTCTCATGCTTATGTAGTTGTACCTACAATTTTGAGATGATGAATTACTAGATGATTACTATTGGAGTATTAGAGTAATCAAAAACAGCTTTCCAAAAAATTAGGATGATACTCTGTAATCCATTTTTGACAATGGAAACAAGAAAAAGAAATCTTTAATGTTATGTAGAGCCAGTCTTACATATAGATGTGAATCATGGACAATAGGAAAACAGACAAGAAAATCAATGGAGGTTATTAAAATGTAGTTTTACAGAAGAATATTGATAATATAATGGACAGCTAAGAAGAGTAATGAAAACGTTCCGAAAGAGGCCAAAGCAAAACTGAGATAATTTCCAGTATTTGGAAGAAACAATCATCATTTTTTGACCATATAATGAGAAAGGAACAGCTGGAATTTATTGTGACAACTGGGAGAATTGAGAGACGAAGAGATAGAGGGAAGCAAAGAGAAAAGACACCAGACACCTTAAGAGAATGGCTTAGCAGGTCAACAGAAATGATAAATAACTGTTGATACCAAAATTTGTGGAGAGACATGATCACCTTCGCCAGCAGGCATGGTACTTGATGATAATGATGATGATATCTGATATATCTTCCTCACACACAAATAAATGACCATAGAAAAACATCAGTATATCTGAGTATAATTTGCGATACCAAGCTCTCAATTTCGTATTTCTGCTGATAATAAAATAAACAATAAAAAAGACACGTACGCATGGTCCCATCATTAGAATGAACAAGTCTTGGTTTGATGATAACTATCTCAATTCTGCTCAAATGTCAACATTGTAACTATTGTATTTTTTTTTTATTTCACGGACGCCTGTATTCTATTCCTCTTCCTCTAAACAATAAAATATGTGACTTAGTGCTTGTCTTTCACAACAAAAACATCTGTACAAATGTGCGACATAAACGTGATACTGCTAAAGAACATCAATGGACACGCTATTATTGGATAATTGAGTTTCTTGGGCTTGACTGCCTGGGTCTGTAGCACCGATTTCTGGTCCATCCTGGTGGGCCACCTGTGAGCAACAAAAATATACAAATAATATCCCCTTCATTATCTCTTCTATAATCATGACATTTTTGTGGATATAGTTTTTATCAATTTTTGATTTAACATTTTTGCTTGGCAATAAGAGAGTTATGGCATTTCGTGTGCTAAATGTTTAGATTCTGGACTTCATTAGCACTCAAACATTTAAACTAAGACTCACTAAGACAATGTTATACTAGTACTCAAGGACTCAAATATTTAGACTAAGGCTCATTAAGACAATGGTTGTACGAGTTCTCTAGGACTCAAACATTTAGTCTAAGACTCACCAACACCATGGTTGTACTAGTACTCAAGGACTCAAACATTTAGTCTAAGACTCACCAACACCATGGTTGTAATAGTACTCAATGACTCAAACATTTAGACTAAGGCTCATTAAGTCAATGATTGTACGATTATTCTAGGACATTTAGACTAAGGCTCACTAAGACAATCCTTGTACAAGTACTCAAGGACATTTAGATTAAGGGTCACTAAGTCACCGCTGGTACGAGTACTCTAGGACTCAAGCAGGACTCACTAAGTCAATTCTGGTACGAGTATTCTAGGACTCAAGCAAGACTCACTAAGTCAATGGTTGTACGATTACTCTAGGACTGAAGCAAGACTCACTAAGTCAATGGTTGTACGAGTACTCTAGGACTCAAGCAAGACACACTAAGTCAATGGTTGTACGATTACTCTAGGACTCAAGCAAGACACACTAAGTCAATGGTTGTACGAGTACTCTAGGACTCAAGCAACACACACTAAGTCAATGGTTGTACGAGTACTCTAGGACTCAAGCAACACACACTAAGTCAATGGTTGTACGATTACTCTAGGACTCAAGCAACACACGCTAAGTCAATGATTGTACGAGTACTCTAGGACTCAAGCAAGACTCACTAAGTCAATGGTTGTACGAGTATTCTAGGACTCAAGCAAGACTCACTAAGTCAATGGTTGTACGAGTACTCTAGGACTCAAGCAAGACACACTAAGTCAATGGTTGTACGAGTACTCTAGGACTCAAGCAAGACTCACTAAGTCAATGCTGGTACGAGTACGTTAGAACTGATCAGAGTTCAAGATGCAAAACGAGAACCCAATTTCCACAACGTTCGGGACAGAATGAGAACCACTCATCGTTAGTGAGGAAGATGCTAACCCTGACGGTCAGTCTCCACATACACAACAGGAGAAACTTCTTTATTTTATGAGACACAAAAATAATGACAAATAATTAATGTAAGTTGTTCATCTAGAGACATAATGCGACAAATGGGTAAGGGGAGGCGAGTCTATTTTAGTCGCGTCCACCTTGGGGTGTGGTGTTGGGGGGAGGGGGGAGCAATTAAAGTATTTTAGATTTACACGTTGGCTATTATAAACGTAAGAACTTAAGATCTTTGGATATTATCATCATCATCATGTGCCGTACCGGTTGGCGTTGGCTATCATGTCCTTCCACAATCTTCTATCTACAGTGCATCGTATGAGTTCTGTTGTTGACTGTTTTCCATGCCATGACACCAAGCTATCCAGTATTTTCTATCTTTGTCGTCCGCGATCTCTCTTTCCATTTATTTTGCCACTTGTAACCAAGTATTTCAACTTTCGTCTTCTCATTATGTGCCCAACAAATGTTGATTGCTTCTTTCTTATGTTTTTTAAGAGCTCCCTTTTTTGTGTTAGCCGCTTTGAGAAATTTCTCATTGGTCTTTTTAGCTGTCCAGGGAACTTTCAACATTCTTCTGAGAAATCCCATCTCTGTGGCCTCTAATCGTCTTTTCATTTGTTTGTCTATTGTCCATGATTCGCTTCCATAGGTCAGAATTGGTTCCATATAGCACCGATGAACTCTCTTTCTCATTTCTATTGACATAGATTTGTTGCATAAGATATTTTTCACTTTCTGAAATGCTATTTTGGCCTGAGCTATTCTGCTTTTATGTGTGTGGTGCATCTCCCATCTGATGTTATTATTGTGCCTAAGTATTTGAAACGTTGTACTTGTTTCAGATTTGCCTTGTTTATTTTATGCTGCGTGATGGTGATGATTGTTTCTTCGATATGACCATTACTTCTGTTTCTTACTATTCAGACTGAAACCTTTCTTGTTGCTTTCCTTTACTATTATATCTATCATTTCTCTAGCTCATTCTCTGTCTCTGCTGTTAAGACTGTGTCATCCGCATATTGCAAATTATTTATGTTGTGACCGTTGACTTCAATTCCTTTTTTGTCTACTATTGATCTCATAATATGTTCGCTGTAAAGTGAAAACAAATCCGGCGACAGAACACAGCCTTGTCTGACTCCTTGTTTTATAAAATGACTATTTGGCAATTATAGACACTATAATAATAGAACTGTGTCTATTATAGACGCAAGAACAGAATTAGATATTAAAGACACATGAACAGAAGTTATTTCGCTATTAAACATACACGAACAGTAGATCTTTCACTACTATAAAAAGCATAAGTTTTCGTTATGATAGACTCAAGAACAGAGACTCTTTTACTATTACAGAAACAAGAACAGATGATCTCTGACTGTTATTGATGCAACAATAGAAGTCTTTCACTCTTATAGACAAAGAAGAAAAATAAGTCCCAAAAGTGTGCTGTTGCACCCACAAAATGGGTTGAATACCAAATAGTGGCTGAGAAGAGTAACGAAGACGTTCTAATAGAGGTAAGGTCAAGAGGAACAACTTCAGAAGGGAAGAGTTCCAAATGTGTGTCCCAACGTAATGTGAAGGAAGAAGCTGCAATATTTTCTGAACTAAGTGGGAAAATGATGAATGAAAAAAAAAACAGGCAAAACAGTTGAAGAGAAAATTGGTGGCAGGAATCCAACAGCAAGACTGGTAATCACGGTAATGACAGACAGTTTTGATGAGTCATGATTACTGATACTAACACTGTAAGGACAGACAGTTTTTATGAGTCATGATTACTGATACTAACACTGTAACGACAGACATGTTTTGATGAGTCATGATTACTGATACTAACACTGTAAGGAGAGACAGTTTTGATGAGTCATGATTACTGATACTAACAACCGCGGTACTTGTTTATTATTTCTATTGTTGTTCTGTTCTAAATCATCATCACTGCACACCGGATAAACCCATAGGTGCTCCGATATCTCCCTCGAGAATCTCGAGAAAACCCGACGAGAATCCCGTCCCACGTGCAGGACCTCCGGATCCACAGTGTGGGCAGGTTTTTGCTTAGTTTTCCCCGAGCAGTGACCATAGTTATGGCCTACCATTTTCAATTGTAACTGCCAAAGGAATGCACATATGACTTGCATTATATTGTGGTTACCCGAGAGGGCTAGTCATAGGATCTCAGTACACAAAAGACCACGGGTGAGTAACATCATAATGAAAACCAGGGTTATTTTTTCCTATTTTTTTCGAAAAATTCTCCACAGTTTCTGGTGACCTTTCAATTCGCGTACTTCCTGTCCGGAGGCCGACATGTACCCAGTTCTCTTATATTCATCATCATCAAGTACCGGGCCTGCTGGCGTAGGTGATCATGTCTCTCCACAATTTTCGATGTCGACAGTTATTTATCATTTCTGTTGTTGATCTTCTGCCAAGCCATTCTCTTAAGCTGTGTGGTATTTTTTTCTCTTTGCTTTCCTCTATCTATTCGTCCCTCAATTTTCCTAATTGTTACAATATATTCCAGCTGTTCTCTTCTCATTACATGGCCAAAAAATGATGATTGTTTCTTCCTAATATTGGAAATTACCTCTCTTTTTGCTTTGGCCTCTTTCAGAACGTTTTCATTACTCTTCTTAGCTGTCCATGGTATTCTCAATATTCTTCTGTAAAACCACATTTCTACAGACTCCAGTGATTTTCTTGTTTGTTTTCCTATTGTCCATGATTCCCATCCATATGTTAAGACTGACTCTACATAACATTTAAGAACTTTTTTTGTTTCGATTGTCAAAAATGGATTGCATAGCATCTTCCTCCTGTTTTTGAAAAGCTACTTTTGCCTGAGCAATTCTGCATCTCACCTCTTTTGTACATCTTTGCTCTATTTTAGCATTATCAATAACACACAACTAGGAGTTGTATTGCTAGAAGAGAGATAGATATAGAGAGAGAGAGAGAGAGAGACAGAGAGAGAGAGAGAGAGAGTAACTTATCATTAGCACTCACATGATAAATATTTCGTTTCTAGAAAACAAATGACTTTCTTCCGATACAAGTCTTTGATGTTTCATGACGTAGAGAATCGCTTTTGCAAACAGAAACCGGGAAAAGGAGATAAATAATACACACGCAGCAGAGTTTGGTAAACACATGAGCAGACAAAGGATACACACGCAGCAGAGTTTGGTAAACACATGAGCAGACAAAGGATACACACGCAGCAGAGTTTGGTAAACACATGAGCAGACAAAGGATACACACGCAGCAGAGTTTGGTAAACACATGAGCAGACAAAGGATACACACGCAGCAGAGTTTGGTAAACACATGAGCAGACAAAGGATACACACGCAGCAGAGTTTGGTAAACACATGAGCCGACAAAGGATACACACGCAGCAGAGTTCGGTAAACACATGAGCAGACAAAGGATACACACGCAGCAGAGTTTGGTAAACACATGAGCAGACAAAGGATACACACGCAGCAGAGTTTGGTAAACACATGAGCCGACAAAGAAAGAGAGGAAGAAAATAGAATTAGAGAATACTTGCTGTGATTGTCATGAATGTGTCACGCTACAAGATAGTTCAGCAAAAACAAACATAAATATGTGATTTCATGTGTTCCTCTTTACCCGGTTATTTGCGAATCATGTAAATCAATAATGGAAATGTTTTAAAATGTACATCAAATTCATTTCTCTCTCAATACCTTCAGGATAGAACGGCCAGAGTACAAGTTCAAGGTCAACTAAGTAAGACGGTCTCTATTAAACAATGTGTCCCACAAGGTGGAGTCTTGTCCCCAACACTATTTAATTTTCATAAATGACATCGTAAAGAACATTCCACCCAGGATACACTCAGCAATATACGCAGATGATCTGGCGTTATGGGCTCGCGAGGAAAGTATGTCGGTAGCTGGACCCAGGATGCAAGATGCCCTAGGTGAACTTGAAAAGTGGACGAACACCTGGTTCTTACCAATCAATGAAAGGAAAACTACATATACAATTTTCAGCCTTTCAAGAAAAACACTCTCTGAAACTTGAAGATAAAAGACCATACACTCCCTATTGACCACAACCCAACATATCTTGGTGTCACCATGAATCGCAGAATGACCTGGAAAAATCAGATAGACAGAGCAAGGATAAAAGCCAGAAAACGAACAAATATTATGAAGAAATTGGCAGGATCGGCTTGGGGTTGGGGGGGGGGGGGGCGCAGGCATCAATATTTTGAAACGACTATACGTAGGAAGAGTCAGACCAGTTCTAGAGTATGGAGTCACAGCCTAGGCTATGGCTTCCAAATCACACCTTAGCAAAATTAACAGAACACAGAATCAAGCTGCCCGCACTGGTGTTATGAAATCTACACCTATCAAGACTCTAGAAGCAGTAACAGGTTTACAACCCTTAGATGACAGACGGGTCACTAAAGTATTGCAACAAGCGGAGAAATATAGAAGGCTCCTTAGCCACCCCATGCACCAAAGAATATCTGGTTCCGGAATTGTGCGACTAAAGAGGAGCAACTTCGCTGCAATTGCCAATGAACTAACTACTGGAGATCCAGTACTTTCCCAAACAATATCGCAACCCTTGGACCCATCTGATATGTCTCCTCATGGAAAACATAAAATACCAGAACTTCAGGAACATATAACAGGAATCATGAAAAAAGGCACCAAATCAGACACAGAAAGAAAACACGTAGCAGAAAAACACAATCACGATACCTACCCACAGGACTCTTGGTTCCACATATACACAGATGGCTCTGCTACAAATGCCACCAGAAATGGAGGGGAAGGTGTGTTCTTGACGCTGAATAATCAGGACGAGATCACCAAGTCAATAGCTACTGGGAAATTCTCAAACAACTTTAAAGCAGAAACTGGGGCCCTCAGAGATGCTGCAACACTGGCTACTCAACACAAAAATAACATGCATAATAAATTGGTGATCCTGACTGATGCACTGTCAGTACTAATAGCTCTATAAAGCCTCAGGAAAATGAACTAGATGACTTGAGAACAACCCGAGACCAACTATGCAGTAACCAGAGAGTAGTCCAGAGAGTTGTCATTCAGTGGACACCATCACACGCTGTAACATACACGGGAACGAACACGCAGATAAATTAGCTAAGGAGGGAGGGAGATTACCACAAGAGAACCATCCGCTCAGTTATGATGAAGCCAAATCCATCCTCAAGGGTCAGTTCCATGAAAAATGAAAACGAGAACACCCAAAGCATAACGAGAGTGACGGATACCACCAACTATCAAGGAGGAATCAAGTCATCATACTTCGCCTACACACTGGCCACAATAGAATGAGGAATCACATGTTCACCAAATTCAAAATAGGTACAACCAGCTTATGCCACTGTACACTGGACAATATGACTACAAAACATGTTCTACAGGATTGCCCCCAGTACACAGACCTGAGAAGAGCAATGTGGTCCACACCCACCTCCCTGGAAGAGAAACTATATGGGGCAATCGATTCGCTTAAACAGACAGCTGCCTTCATGAGAGAGTCTGGAATCCTACTCTGATTGAGTCTTGGTCGCAGAGAGAGAGAGAGAGAGAGAGAGAAATTCATTTCACGCAAGTGTCATAATTTCACCCGAACATGTTAACATGCACATACTCTGCATGACATGCATCTACGCAGATATTTATTATGTGCACATATCAATATGTCGTATGTTTACTCTATTCTAGCTAGCTCTAATATAGAGATCGTTTTATTTGCGATTATACCGTCGAGTACAGACAAGGAACGATATGCAGGTCGTTCAAACGAAATAGATTCGATTGTTTCACATGCTATTAGTTACTGAGTTATTGAGTTATTTGCGGGTCATCATCATTGCCCTCTGAACATGTCCATAGGTGCTCAGATCCCCTCCTCAGCAATTCCCTCAGTGTCCAGCGACTGACGACTTCAGTTCTATGTTGGTTGATAAGTCTTCTTACACGCCCACTAAGTTTCTCGTTTCTGGCTGTGCCCATCTTAACTCCCATCTCTTCCATCGGAAGAAGTTAATGTAGTTTCTTTATTTACTATGCTATTTACTGTTCTATTAGTGCTCATGGTACCCTTCAAGTACAGTAGAACAATTGATTGAATTACATCCGAATGTGTCATATCATAATGATTGTCATATTTACCTTCAAGTTTAATATTAGAATAATTCCTTGACATAGTTTTGGATGAGTTGATTCAACTGGTATTATCTCACAGGGTTTGGAAAATACACAGTAGCAGCAAGAACAATTATTACCCCATCTCTTAAACGTTGCGGATTTAATATGGGAGTGATCACTATTTCACATAATTGCCATGTGGGGTGGTGCAACTAGAAGTGGTCCCTACTTCACATCATAATCATGTGATGTGTTTTGTGACGGAAACCCACAATTCCACCCACGACCAACCCTCATTTAAACAATTTCTTTTCATTCCACTTTTGTTTGCCCAACCAACTTGACATACTGGTTCACATCTTCTGCTCTGCTTTCCTTGGCTTCTTTTACATTTTATGATACTCACAGTTGCCAAAAGGTTTCTAAAACGTACACATAGACCTAGATATATGTCCAATAAACTATTCCTGCCTTTGTTCTCATTATCTTCAAAATAATAATCGCTGTTTTGTTTGTGTTTTTGCTTTTAGTATAGTTCTTTATTCAGTTTCTTTCATATGACAAACGGTGCATTTCTTAACATCTATTTTCCCACATACGATCTTTTAGATTTGTCCCCTCTAATTGTTCATAATTACGTTTATAATGTAAATTATATTAATATACACCACAGGAACTCATTATGCTTCTCTTACATCACATGAGTATAAGAAGGAAAGAAAGGTGTAGCTACCTTGCGTTTAGTTGTCAAGAGTGTATAGATGTCCCAAGCCTCTATGATCAATGGCAAGAATATCATCGCCAGCATCGCAATGACGGCCCAGCCTTCTGATAACTTCACCTACAAGCAAATTGAAGGTAGTTGTGTTTGATAGAGCTTGTCTTACTTGTATTATATCTGTTTGTGTTTGATAGAGCTTGTCTTACTTGTATTATATCTATTTGTGTTTGATAGAGCTTTTCTTACTTGTATTATATCTGTGTTTGATAGAGCTTTTCTTACTTGTATTATATCTATTTGTGTTTGATAGAGCTTTTCTTACTTGTGTTATATCAGTTTGTGTTTGATAGAGCTTTTCTTACTTGTATTATATCTGTGTTTGATAGAGCTTTTCTTACTTGTATGTTATCTGTTTGTGTTTAATAGAGCTTTTCTTACTTGTATTATATCTATTTGTGTTTGATAGAGCTTTTCTTACTTGTGTTATATCTGTTTGTGTTTGATAGAGCTTTTCTTACTTGTATTATATCTGTGTTTGATAGAGCTTTTCTTACTTGTGTTATATCTGTGTTTGATAGAGCTTTTCTTACTTGTATTATATCTGTGTTTGATAGAGCTTTTCTTACTTGTATTATATCTATTTGTGTTTGAAAGAGCTTTTCTTACTTGTATTATATCTGTTTGTGTTTGATAGAGCTTTTCTTACTTGTATTTTATCTGTTTGTGTTTGATAGAGCTTTTCCTACGTGTCTTATGTATGTTTGTGTTTGATAGAGCTTTTCTTACTTGTGTTATATGTTTGTGTTTGATATAGCTTTTCTTACTTGTATTATATGTGTTTGTGTTTGATAGAGCTTTTCTTACTTGTATTATATCTGTTTGTGTTTGATATAGCTTTTCTTACTTGTTATATATATGTGTTTGATAGAGCTTTTCTTACTTGTATTATATCTGTTTGTGTTTGATAGAGCTTTTCTTACTTGTATTATATCTGTTTGTGTTTGATAGAGCTTTTCCTACGTGTCTTATGTATGTTTGTGTTTGATAGAGCTTTTCTTACTTGTGTTATATGTTTGTGTTTCATAGAGCTTTTCTTCCGTGTGTTATATGTTTGTGTTTGATAGAGTTTTTCTTACGTGTGTTATATGTTTGTGTTTGATAGAGCTTTTCTTCCGTGTGTTATATGTTTGTGTTTGATAGAGCTTTTCTTACGTGTGTTATATGTTTGTTTAACATAGAGATTTTCTTATATAAACGTGTGTTATATTTGTTTAGTTTTATTTAGAAGTTAAATTTTTTAAAACAATATGTAAAGGCGCGTTTAGTTTAGATAATTATGTAAAAGAATTATTAATTTAGTTTAGTTTAGAAAATTATGTAAAATAATTATTAATTTAGTTTAGTTTAGATAATTATGTAAAAGAATTATTAATTTCGTTTAGTATAGAAATTTATGTAAAAGAATTATAAATTTAGTTTAGTTTAGAAAATTAAGTAAAAAGAATTATTAATTTAGTTTAGTTTAGATAATTATGTAAAAGAATTATTAATTTAGTTTAGTTAGAAAATTATGTAAAAGAATTATTAATTTAGTTTAGTTTAGAAAATTATGTAAAAGAATTATTAATTTAGTTTAGTTTAGATAATTCTGTGAAAGAATTATTAATTTAGTTTAGTTTAGATAATTATGTAAAAGCATGTTTAATTTAGTTTAGTTCAGAAAATTATGCAAAAGAATTATTAATTTAGTTTAGTTTACATAATTATGTAAAAGAATTATTAATTTAGTTTAGTTTAGAAAATCATGTAAAGGTATCATTAGTTTAGATTACGTAATTATGTAAAATCATGATTAATTTATTTTAGTTAAGAAAATTATGTCAAAGCATGATTAGTTTTGTTTAATTTAGAAAATTATGCAAAAACATTATTAGTTTTGATTACATAGTTAGTAAAAGCATGATTAGTTTAGATAATTATGTAAAAGCATGATTAGTTTAGATAATTATGTAAAAGCATGATTAGTTTAGATAATTATGTAAAAGCATAATTAATTTAGATAATTATGCAAAAACATTATTAGTTGTGATTACACAATTAGTAAAAGCATGATTAGTTTAGATAATTATGTAAAAGCATGATTAGTTCAATTTAGAAATTTATGTAAAAACATGTTCAATTTAGTTTTAAAATGTGTACAAAAGCATGTTAAGTTGCACATAGAAAATTGTGTAAAAGTACGTTTAGTTTATGAATTCGTGTGAAGACATGTTTAATTCATTCAGATAATTGTTTAGTAACATTTTTAGTGTTTATAAATTGAGTCTGCACGTTTTTAATTTATGAGAAAGCATTCGGTTATATAGAGCAATATGAAATCATTCAGATTTATTACCGATGCAATTATTAAGATACCTACATTATTGATAACATTTGTAATATATATTGCTACATTTTATTCTTATTTTAAAAAAGCTACTTTGGTGAGAAAGCTTTTTTTATAAAAACAAATGACGCCATTTTTAAGATAGAAATTTAACTAAGTTGTAATAAGAAATTTATGTTAGAAAATTTAGTTATTGATAACATTCCTCCTGTTGAAAGTTATATTTGCAACAGATTTTTAAATTTGAAAAAAAAACTACATTAGTTTTAGTACTAAATATCTATACGATAAAAAGCTACATTAGTGATAAGAATAGTACGATTAAAAAGATATATTAATGATAGGATTTATTCAATAAAAAGCTACATTAGTGATTATATTTATACAATAAAAAGCTACATTAGTAATTAGATTTAAACAATAAAAAGCTACATTAGTGATTATATTTATACAATAAAAAGCTACATTAGTGATTAGATTTATACAATAAAAAGCTACATTAGTGATTAGATTTATACAATAAAAAGCTACATTAGTGATTAGATTTATACAATAAAAAGCTACATTAGTGGTCAGATTTATACAATAAAAAGCTACTTTAGTGATTAGATTTATACAATGAAAAGCTACTTTAGTGATTAGATTTATACAATAAAAAGCTACTTTAGTGATTAGATTTATTCAATAAAAAGCTACTTTAGTGATTAGATTTGTACAATAAAAAGCTACATTAGTGATTAGATTTATACAATAAAAAGCTACATTAGTGATTAGATTTATACAATAAAAAGCTACATTAGTGATCAGATTTATACAATAAAAAGCTACATTAGTGATCAGATTCATACAATAAAAAGCTGTTTTAGTGATAAGGTTTATACAATAAAAAGCTACATTAGTGATCAGATTTTTACAATAAAAAGCTACTTTAGTGATTAGATTTTTATACAATAAAAAGCTACTTTAGTGATTAGATTTATACAATAAAAAGCTACATTAGTGATTAGATTTATACAATAAAAAGCTACATTAGTGATTAGATTTATACAATAAAAAGCTACATTAGTGATTAGATTTATACAATAAAAAGCTACATTAGTGATCAGATTTATACAATAAAAAGCTACATTAGTGATCAGATTTATACAATGAAAAGCTACATTAGTGATCAGATTCATACAATAAAAAGCTACATTAGTGAACAGATTCATACAATAAAAAGCTGTTTTAGTGATAAGGTTTATACAATAAAAAGCTACATTAGTGATCAGATTCATACATTAAAAAGCTGTTTTAGTGATAAGATTAATACAATAAAAAGTTACATTAGTGATCAGATTTAAACTTAAATTTTGTACATGAAATTCTGTTACTCGGTAGTTAGTGAGCTCGACTACAAAGGACAAGTTGTAGGGTTCGATCCCAACAGATGGCTTTCGGGTTCACCCATCCTTAAATGGATACCGGATTTCTTCTGTGAAAGTAAAGCGGCACGGGCGTAATACCGACCACATTACCCCACAAATTATGTGTTGAAGGTCTGTAAAATTTATGGTCACTAACACCACATTCCCTATACGTCACTTGGCGTGACGGGGGCTCTTTACTTTTTTTTACTTTTGGTGCCACAGTTGAGAACTGTGTAGGAGTCTAACATTTTTGTGTTCATTTCATTGGTACTTACATTTAGTAAGTAGACGAAGGTTATACCAATAATGACTTTACGAATGTAATTTTGTGTGTTAATTTCGTTTAATTAATTGTATGTAAAAGTATAACTCAGAATGTACTTTCAATAGAAGAGATCAGAGTTGTTGCTGACCCACTGTGTAGCCAACATTTAGGATAATGACTGTTCCTAGAATTATTTTAGTCAACTTTACAGTTACTTGTGAATAATTTACCATTACTTGTGAAAAATTTGCTATTAATTTTTATAATTTACCATTACTTGTGAATAATTTACTATTAATTGTTAATAATTTACCATTACTTGTGAATAATTTACTATTAATTGTTAATAATTTACCATTACTTGTGAATAATTTACTATTAATTGTTAATAATTTACCATTACTTGTGAAAAATTTACTATTAATTGTGAATAATTTACTGTTAATTGTTAATAATTTACCATTACTTGTGAATAATTTACTATTAATTGTTAATAATTTACCATTACTTGTGAATAATTTACTATTAATTGTTAATAATTTACCATTACTTGTGAATAATTTACTATTAATTGTTAATAATTTACTATTAATTGTTAATAATTTACCATTACTTGTGAAAAAATACTATTAATTGTTAATAATTTACCATTACATGTGAAAAAATTACTATTAATTGTTGATAATTTATTATTAATTGTGAATAATTTACTATTAATTGTTAATAATTTACCATTACTTGTGAATAATTTACTATTACTTGTGAATAATTTACCATTACATGTGAAAAAATTACTATTAATTGTTGATAATTTACCATTACTTGTGAAAAATTTACTATTAATTGTGAATAATTTACTATTAATTGTGAATAATTTACTATTACTTGTGAATAATTTACCATAACTTGTGAATACTTTACTATTAATTGTTAAGAATGTACCATTACTTGCGAATAATTTACAATTACTTGTAAATAAAAAATAAAGTCGTTAATAAAACAACACTTACAAGTAGGTGAAGTTTATGAGAACTAAACAAGTGAACGACCTACCCATCCTTCAAACTGGTGAAACGACATTACTCCAACAGCCACGGTAGAAGCAGGAAAGACGATCACTAGAATCACAGAGATGATCGTGGACAATGAGTAACTCATTGCCTTAGCTCCCTTGAAGGCATCTTGTACGTCCTTTAGCGATGGTCTATCTTCTAGCGTCTGAGTTCCTGTCAGGTTTAGCTCTCTGTAGCAATGAGTACATAAACACTAAGAAGGACATGTAACATGAAGTGGTATTACAATATCATGTTCTACAGGATTGCCCCCTAGTACACAGACCTGAGAAGAGCAATGTGGTCCACGCCCACCTCCCTGGAAGAGAAACTATATGGGGCAACCGAATCACTTAATTAAACAGACAGCTGCCTTCATAAGAGAGTCCGGAATCTTAATCTGAATGAGCCATGATCGCGGAAGAAGTAGAATATCATATTATATTATATATTATATATCGCCCCTCAAAATGTCTATGGACGCTGAAGAATTCATAGTCAACTTTGACAGACTAAGCCCACTACTATTGTGAGGACATTAATGTAATGTCTGCTTTACTCTCACATTCTTCTTTTCTTCACCTTCTTTTTCTTTTACCTTTCAGCTCCCTGTGAAGACCTGAGAAGGGCAATGAAGAAGGTCTTGAACAAACACTTTCCAAGTCGTTCTGTTTCTTGCCATCCTTTTAAGATCATTCCATGTCTTCCACGTCATCTTCATCTTAGCTTCTGTCTGTCTTCTTCAAGAATATATTCCTCTTTGTCTTTTCCCCTGGGGATTCCAAAAAAGGGCGTGTTGTCTAATACTCTCAGTTGGCTTCCGCAGTGTGTATCCTATCCAGCGCCATCGTCTTCGCCGTATCTCTTTATCCACTGGTATTTGACTGGTACATTTCCATAATTCTATGTTAGTAATTTTGTCCTGCCATTTCCATTCTTTTATTCTGCGTAAGCATCCATTAATGAAAGTCTGTATCTTCATGATTGTCAATTTTGTTGTTCTCCATGTTTCACAGCCATATAATAGGACTCACTTAACATTGGATTTGAAAATTTTTATTTTTATTTTACTCTCACACTAACAAGATATAAAAGCTAAATATGAAGAAGCTTGATTTTTTTTAATTCCCCGTTGCCAACCCAAAACCAGGATGTGATGTACTTATTTGTGCAGCTCTGTACACTCGGCGATCACGTAGTGAGCTTACGATGAAGTTATATTGGCCCCTTCATTAGGAAAGTGCGCTGCAGCTGTATATAGCGATATATTAGGATAAGTGTCTTTATATGTCTCTGCTATTGTAAAATGAAACGTTAAAATGGTCTCTTTTTCATGATTTTCATTTATAAATCAATTATTGTCACCATAGAGTGCCTTCTCCGCAACGAAGGTTGGCTACCATGTAGCGCCATTCTGCTCTGTCTCTTGCTTTGATGGAGCAGGTTGTCATAGGCTGATTTGTCCATCATTTGTGGTCACTCGTCCATGTTAGTCTTGGTCTGCCTCTGCCTCTTTTACCTAGTATTTTCCCTCCAAGATTACTTTTAGTAAGTAATCTACTTACTAGGGTACCAAGGTTAAAAGACACAGTATTGTTGTGTCTTTTAACATGGCCCAAAAATCGCATTTGTCTTGTTTGAATTGTATTTAGTAGTTCTCTTTTCATTTTTAGTTGTTTTAAGACTTTATCGTTTGTTTTCTTTTCTTTCCATCCAATTCTATCTATTATTCTATATATTCAAATTTCAAAGGCTTCACTTTTCGGTTCTGTTTTCTTGTCTAATGTCTATGATTTTGCACCATATAGGAAAGTTGGGAAGATATAACATTTTGCTATTCTTAGTTTTAGCCCTAATGTTATTTGTTTTGATGTTAGTATATTTTTCGTGGCATTTAAATTACGTTTTGCCATTCCTATTCCTTTGTTTACTTCATTTTTACATTTTCCATCACTGGTTTTATATATACACAGAAGACTGGAAATTAGTTTGGTCAAAAACTACAAATTTAAAGTTTACAAATAAATTAAATGTGTAAAGAAAAATAGTTAAGTTCTGAAATATATATATATATATATATATATATATATATATATATATATATATATATATATATATCTATTGACCTTTCGAGCCGTAACCGGCCCATAGGGCGTAGACCAAGATACACCTTCTCCTATATGAATTTTTGTTCTAGCAGTTTTCTTTTAAAGATATTTTATCAAATCTCGCCATCTGTCTCTGTTCTGCGCAAGCAGTTCTATCTCATTGAGGGAGCCGACTCCTGCTGCTCTTGCCTCTCTCATCAATGTTCTTCTCAGTGTCTCCCTGGGTCTTCCTCTTTTTCTTTTACCTGTTGTTTCCCATATGAGGGCTTGCTTTGCTATTCGGTTATTATCTCTTCTCATCACATGTCCAACGTATGACCATCGTCTTTTCTTTATTACTGAAGATATTAGTGGTTGATTGGTGATATATATAGATATATAAATATATATACATGTATATATATATTCATCATCATCATCATCAAGTACCTGGCCTGCAGGCGTAGGTGATCATGTCTCACCACAACTTTCGATCTCGACAGTTATTTATCATTTCTGTTGTTGACCTTTTCCTAAGCCATTCATTTAAGCTGTCTGGTATTTTTTCTGTTTGCTTCCCTCTATCTCTTAGTCCCTCAATTTTCCCAGTTGTTAGAATAAAATCCAGCTGTTCCCTTCCCATTACGTGGCCAAAAATGATGATTGTTTCTTCCTTAATGTTGGAAATTAGCTCTCATTTTGAGAGACCAAACTCTTTCAGAACGTTTTCATTACTCTTCTTAGCTATCCATGGTATTCTCAACATTCTTATGTAAAACCACATTTCTACACTCCAATAAATATATATATATATATATATATATATATATATATATATATATATATATATATATATATATATATACACACACACACAACACATATATATCTTTATGTTCTTTGTAAAACATTGCTCACGCTACATCACGTCTTAAAGAATCTCTGTCTCCAGCCTTATCTCCGCTTCTTCTGTTGTCAAATTTAAGGTCTTCCTTTGACGGCTTCAAACCACTTCTTGATCTGTCCTTGCCTCATTTTCCGTGAACAATGCCTTCCATTTTTGTTCTTTCCAACCCGCTGTCTGGCGTTGCTATAATATATAAATTTCCTCTTTAAAATCTTTTTATGCATATGCTTTTCAATGTCTAGGTCATTTAATGTTTTCTTCATATTTTACATATTTCAAGTTATCTGAAGAATTTGTCTGTATAATTTTGTTTCAAATGAAGCTGTTTTTTTCATTGCTGTTAACGATTGTCTATGATTTATAACCATATTTTGTTCCGGGGAATATACTTGAACTCTTATAGGGATACAGCATTATATTTTGCTGTTGTCAAGAAGCGAACTATGAGAAGGTACACTTGCAGAATTGTTATTCTTTAATTGTTTTTAAAGTGTGTAATTCTTATGTCAGGACAATTGAAGGTCTTACGGTTTATTGAAACGCGTTCCGGTTGCAAAAAGCCATATTATATAGGGGGAGATAAGGTAAGTTACAAGTTCGTCAGAGTTAAATTATGTTTTCTCTGAGTAACGTCCCCTTGCACTTTATTCGGTCGTTCTCAAATCCGTCATTAGAAGATCCCTGGGTTAAGGTTACCCTAACCCTAATCTATCATTAGAAGATCCCTGGGTTAAGGTTACCCTAACCCTAATCTATCAATAGAAGATCCCTGGGTTAAGGTTACCCTAACCCTAATCTATCATTAGAAGATCCCTGGGTTAAGGTTACCATAACCCTAATCTATTATTAGAAGATCCCTGGGTTAATGTTACCCTAACCCTAATCCGTCATTAGAAGATCCCTGGGTTAAGGTTACCCCAACCCTAATCTGTTGTTGGAAGATCCCTGGGTTAAGGTTACTCTAACCCTAATCTGTCATTAGAAGATCCCTAGGTTAAGGTTATCCTAACCCTAATCTGTCATTAGAAGATCCCTGGGTTAAGGTTGCCCTAACCCTAATCCGTCATTAGAAGCTCCCTGAGTTAAAGTTATCCTAACCCTAATCCGTCATTAGAAGCTCCCTGGGTTAAGGTTACCCTAACCCTAATCCGTCATTAGAAGATCCCTGGGTTAAGGTTACCCTAACCCTCTCCGTCATTAGAAGACCCCTGGGTTAAGGTTACCCTAACCCTAATCTGTCATTAGAAGCTCCCTGGGTTAAGATTACCTTAACCCTAATCCGTCATTAGAAGCTCCCTTGGTTAAGGTTACCCTAACCCTAATCTGTCATTAGAAGCTCCCTTGGTTAAGGTTACCCTAACCCTAATCTGTCATTAGAAGCTCCCTTGGTTAAGATTACCTTAACCCTAATCCGTCATTAGAAGCTCCCTTGGTTAAGGTTACCCTAACCCTAATCTGTCATTAGAAGCTCCCTTGGTTAAGGTTACCTTAACCCTAATCCGTCATTAGAAGCTCCCTGGGTTAAGGTTACCCTAACCCTAAACCTAGTTAAACAAATTAAATTAAATGCACAAAAAAATAGAAGCAGTTGATCGATTTAAATACCTGTTGTTAATGAAGGGAGATCACTAGTTCAGCATAAATAATTTAGATATGTGTAAATTATTACCCCCTGAACCTACCCTTGTTGAAGCAGTTGATTTATTCAAACACGTGAGGTCAATCAGGGGAGATAAATCGTTTAAACTTTGTGTACACCAATAGTTGCATTACATGAGGTTTTGTCACTTAATTTATTTTGTGATTCTCTGATTCTGTCCTATAAAGCAGTTGATTTATTCAAACACGTGAGGTCAATCAGGGGAGATAAATCGTTTCACAGAAATAATTTAGCCACCTAAACTCGTAAACTCGTAAATTAGCTATATATATATATATATATATATGCATGCATATGTGCGTGCACTACTGTCTCTCTCACTTCATATATTTTTCCATCCATGGAGACAATGGATTGTCTATATCTCTAGTGTTCTCCCATATCTCCGCCCCGATGCCGGTACCACTACCACGGAGATTGGTTAGTAGACTGCATACGACAGTGATGACTCCGCCTCCTATGATGGCGGCAAGGTTTCCTGATAACATTGACACTTCTTTACCTGCAGACAAAGACAAAAACAAAAGGAAAGATTTGTTTAACGCAGTGTCATGTGGTTGCAAACAGACATCTGGTTTAATGAAGACGTTGGTTATAATACAGACGTTGATCAAGTACATACTACTTGTCAAATACAGATTACTTGTCAAATACAGACTTCTTGTCAAATACAGACTTCTTGTCAAATACAGACTTCTTGTCCGATACAGATTTTTTGTCAAATACAGATTTTTATAAAATGTAAATACAGATTTCTAATTAAACATAGACATCTGGTCAAATACAGACTTTACAGACACCTGATTACACATAAATATATGATGTAATGTAGATATGTGATTAAATGTAGATACGTGATTAAATGTAGATACGCGATTAAATGTAGATATATGATTAAATGTAGATATGTGATGAAATGTAGATATGTGATTAAATGTAGATACGTGATTAAATGTAGATACGTGATTAAATGTAGATACGTGATTAAATGTAGATATATGATTAAATGTAGATGCATGATTAAATGTAGATGAATGATTAAATGTAGATGAATGATTAAATGTAGATGAATTATTAAATGTAGATGAATGATTGAACAAGGACATATGACTAAATGCAAACTTATGATGAGAGTGAAACACAACCAAGTAGATATCATAAATGTAAACATCCGGCTATGAGACAAATGAACGAGTAACCGGAAAGGACAGAATCAGAGAGTCAGAAAATAAAATAGGTGACAAAACCTCATGTAATGCAACTATTGGTGTACACAAAGTTGTACACACCCTCAATATGTTATAATGTACACAGTACAAGCAAGAGAACACGATTTACTCTAAAGTTAGAAATACATTATAAATTAATTATTTTGTAAATCGTCATCATCAAGTACCGGGACTGCTGGCGTAGGTGATCATGTCTCTCCACAACTTTCGATCTCGGCAGCTATTTATCATTTCTGTTGTTGACCTTCTGCCAAGTCATTCTCTTAAGCTGTCTGTTGTTTTTTCTCTTTGCTTCCCTCTATCTCTTCGTCCCTCAATTTTTCCAGTTGTTACAATATATTCCAGCTGTTCTCTTCTCATTACATGGCCAAAAAAATGATGATTGTCTCTTCCTAACATTGGAAATTAGCTCTCTTTTTGCTTTGACCTCTCTCAGAACATCTTCATTACTCTTCTTAGCTGTCCATGGTACTCTCAACATTCTTCTGTAAAACACCATTTCTACAGACTCCAGTGATTTTCTTGTCTGTTGTCCTATTGTCCATGATTCGCATCCATAATTTTGTAAATAAAGACTGTAATTATTGACATTTAAATTGGCCCAATATTGGGGAGGGTTAAGCCAAAGTAATCTTCTTCTTCTTCTTCTACGTTTTTAGCTCCCAGTGGAGCATAGGTCTTCAACAAACACTTTCCAAGTCGTTCTGTTTTTTGCCATTCTCTTAAGATCATTCCATGTCTTCCCCATCATCTTCATCTCTGCTTCTATCTGTCTTCTCCAAGAACTTCTTGGTCTTCCTCTTTGTCTTTTCCCCTCGGGATTCCAAAAAAGGGCCTGTTGTGTAATACTCTCAGTTGGCTTCCGTAGTGTGTGTCCTATCCAGCGCCATCGTCTTCGCTGTATCTCTATATCCACTGGTATTTGACTGGTACATTACGCCTAAGTAATACTTTATGTAAATTCTGCAAGTTATGTTACATTTTAAAAAATGATGGATAGAGAGAAAAAAACAGAAAACTATGATGTTTGAGAGGAAGAACAATCCCCTGTCCTCATGTATATACTTGTGTAATCCTCTTTTAAGACCTATACTTCACGTCATATGACCTGAACATCATAAGACCTGTACTTCACGATGTCAACCTATCATCGATAGGTCCGTTTTCTCACTACTACACAGGCGAACACTTATTTTCGATAGTTGTACTCTTGTATTTTGTTTTCGATTCCTTGAGGATGTCAATCCCAAATAGACAATTAGGAACAGTGACCCTAATGTGATGCGTAATCTATTACAGAGACATTATGGTATTTCTCCAGTCAGATTAATATAAGAAACAGCACATGTGTGTTCTTTTAGTAGGAACCAACGAGACCGAAAGAGGGATTCCGATGTATAGACAACACGGAATTACCATACACCATGCCCCGACTTGTGATACAGAAAATCATATCAGCCTGGAGAGTTCAATCATAGAAGTCAAGTAATTATTGATGGCAATTTCGATGGTCCAACGTTCTTGTTTTTAAGGCAGCAACCACAAACAAATAAGTCTCGCTAGACCAATGTCACTTGAGATGGCTGGGACACGTGACCTCGGATGTCGGATGACAGAATCCTAAAAGACGTACTGTACAATGAGATGGAGATAGGCACGCGATCTATCGGCCGCCTAGCACTTTACTTTAAAGATGCCTTTGCAAAAAGCAAATCAACAGCAACAAATCTGGGAACGTGCCGCAGATAGATAGAAATGGCGCGATTTGGTAAAGAGTAACATGAACATAGGACACAAAAAGGGACAAAGCACATGACAAGAAAAGATAAGACACCATAATGAAGATGCTGCAAAAGCAACAACGTCATCATTTTCATCGACATTTAATTAGTTTTATATGTGAACGAAAGAATAGGACAGCTTATCTACAACAAACTATGTTAACTCTTGAGTGACATGCTATTATACACCAATTTATCTGTATTTATTGTTACACACTATTATTATTTTGATGACTGTCAAATTGGGTAATTTTACCTGCTACTGTATGCAGTAAACAGTACAACCTGCGGCTGCCCTGCTGCCTTGCAGGTATGCTCGGGAGAATAAAAGGCTAAGAGAGGGTACCCTGAAGTAAAACAATTGTATTGATGTTTATTGGTTATTTTGATGGGTGTTTCATGTATTCTTACCGGTATTAGTCCACCACTCACTGAGCCCGCCTTCATAAGTAGAAGCTACACCCAGCCACACACACAAAGCGAGGAGCGTACCCCCAAAGGTGCCAGCCAACATACCCTCCTTCGTTAGCTTTTCCCAAAACATGGTTAGCGTAATAGGTATAACAGCAGAACCAATGAGTATCCCCATAAACAGGTACACCCAACTTAAGCTCACCTGTAATATATCACATGGAAATTATACTTAAACTCACCTGTAATATATCGCATGGAAATTAGATTTAAGCTCACCTGTAATATATCACATGGAAATTAGACAATATTACCTGTGAAATAGCTTAGTTGTTAGTGAACTGGACTACAAAAGACAAGTGGTAGGATTCGATCCCAACCGACGGTTTCTGAGTTCACCCAGCCTTAATTGGGTACCAGATTTTTTTTCTGGCAAAGTAAAGCGGCACGGGCGTAATACCGACCACATTACCCCAAAAATCATGTGCTGAAGGTCAGTAAATATTATGGTCACTAACACCATATTCCCTATACGTCACTTGGCGTGACGGGGCTCTTTACTCTTTACTACCTGTGAAATGACACGCCATGAAGAACATGTGACACAATATCAGCAAGCAGTAAAATTAAAATTACAGAGGACGTGTATCTTTCCAATAGTAACATATTGTTGAAAATCATGGACAATCTCAAAACAGCAAAGAAGAAAATCGATTAATTCCAAACAAAATGCTACAGAAAAATACGTAATATATCTTGGATAATGAAAAGAGCATTTAATACACTATTAACGATTTAAACATTAAAAAGAGCTGGCTTGTAAACACCATTCTACGGAGGAAAATAAAATGCTATGGCTACGTCAAAAGAGACAGCGGATTGGAAAGAACAATCATGGGAGGCATTGTTCCCGGGCGACGCATCAGGGGCAGACTAAGATAAAAGTTTTACAAAAGAATGTTGAGAATACCATGGACAGCTAAGAAGAGTAATGACGACGTTCTGAAAGAGGCCAAAGCAAATAGAGAGCTAATTTCCAATAATAGAAAGAAACAATCATTATTTTTTTTTGGCCATGTAATGAGAAGAGAACAACTGGAATATATTGTAACAACTGGGAAAATTGAGGGACAAAGAGATAGAGGGAAGCAAAGATAAAAGATACCAGACAGCTTAAGAGAATGGCATGGCAGAAGGTCTACAACAGAAATGATAAATGACTGTCAAAATCGAAGGCTGTGGAGAGACATGATCACCTACGCCAGCAGGCTTGGTACTTGATGATGATGATGATGGTAAGTGCAACGTTCTGTGGGAGATCTGGTTAAAAACATGGATTCTTTCAGACGAACAGTGATGAATTTAACGTTCTGTGGAAGATCAGGCTAGAGACAGAGATTCTTTCGGACAGGCTGAGGTGAATGCAACGTTCTGTGGAAGATCAGGCTAGAGACAGAGATTCTTTCGGACAGGCTGAGGTGAATGCAACGTTTTGTGGAAGATCAGGCTAGAGACAGAGATTCTTTCGGACAGGCTGAGGTGAATGCAACGTTCTGTAAAGGAAATATAACTTAATGATGACCTCTAAAATATCCCATAGAAGTTAGTCTTAAGCTGACCTGAAAAATATTACATGGAAATTAGAGTTAAGCTTACTTGTAATATATCATATGGAAACTGTAATTAAGATGGGGAAATTATAGTTAAGCTTACTTGTAATATATCACATGGAAACTGTAATTAAGATGGGGAAATTATAGTTAAGCTTACTTGTAATATATCACATGGAAACTGTAATTAAGATGTGGAAATTAAACTTAAGCTTACTTGTAATATATCACATGGAAACTGTAATTAAGATATGGAAATTAGAGTTAAGCTTACTTGTAATATATCACATGGAAACTGTAATTAAGATGTGGAAATTAAACTTAAGCTTACTTGTTATATATCAAATGGAAACTAATTAAGCTGACCTGTTATCTGTCGTTTGGAAATTAGAATAAATCTCACCTGTACATCACATATATATTTTACTTCAGCTCATCTGCTTTATATTACCTTAAAATTAGATCAGCTCACCTGTAAAAATTCACATGAAAATCGGTAATAGATGCATCAATTGATACATCGATATCAATTGTCAGTTTTAGGACCGATGCTATAATATGACTGCACAAGACTACAATATATAAATCTACAGAAGATAACATGTTACCTATTCACAAAGCTGCATTATAACATTATATGCGAGTACATTATTAGTCTATAAAACATTTCATAATAATTAGATACAATATTGACAATCATTTTATATTTTGGAGAATATCAGAGAATATAACAATTTAATAAAAAGATAGGCCCATAACTATTTGTATTAAATAGTAAGGAATAAAAATAGTTTATTTTAATTATGAAATCATTTGCTACATCAGACATACAAAGAAATCATCATTGTGTGCCATCTCCGCAACGAAGGTTGGCTACCATGGAGCGCCATTCTGCTCTGTCTCTTGCTTTGATGGTGCAGGTTTTCATTGGCTGGTTTGTCCATCTTTTGATGTTACTCGTCCATGTTAGTCTTAGTCTGCCACTTTTACCTTGTTTTTTCCCCTCCAGGATTACTTTTAGTAGGCTGTTGTGTCTTTTAACATGGCCAAAAAATCGCATTTGTCTTGTTTGAATTGTGTTTAGTAGTTCTCTTTTCATTTTTAGTTGTTTTAAGACTTCATCGTTTGTTTTCTTTTCTTTCCATCCAATTCTACCTATTCTTCTATATATTCACATTTCAAAGGCTTCAATTCTCTGTTCTGTTTTCTTGTCTAATGTCCACGTTTTTGCACCACATTGGAATGTTGAGAAGACATAACATTTTGCTATTCTTAGATTTAGCCCTGGTGTTATTTGTTTTGATGTTAGTAGGTTCTTCATGATATTAAAATTACTTTTTGCCATTCATATTCTTATGTTTATTTCAGTTGGACATTTTCCATCACTGGTTATAGAAGGTCCAAGGTAGTTGTAGTTCTTAACTGTCTCCAAGTCGATTCCTTCAATTTTGGTATCCACTTGTGGGTTTTGAATATTGTCCTTGTTTATAATCATAGTTTTAGTTTTTATGATATTCATATCTAGTCCATACTTTTTGCTTGTCATCTTTATTTCATTAAGTAATTGTTGTAGATCTTTATACAAAGAAATAACAAAAATCTAATGATGGCGTCATTTGCAAAAAAAATCATGTAAAGGAACAACACAAGTTTAAGTAAAATCCATCATACAGTAGGACAAACAGAAAATGGTTATAGCATAGCAGGCAAGTCAGAGAAATATGACGAAGTTAAACTATGCTATCCTAAAGCTGTCAAGTGCGATCAAAAACATGAACAACCAGGTGTGGTCACCAACAGATGAAACTTACCTGAATCATGTACAGAATAATAGTGAAAGGTATGATCCCCATGGTTGTCCACATGACTGTCCAGTTCTTCAACCGCCTCAGGTAATCGTTGTAGACTCGATAACCGCTGTGAACTTGACACCTGTAGTCGGGTTTGATAGCTCTCAGACACTCAGCTCGACTTCTACAATGAACAAGGACATCAAGGTCTTTGCTTAAGATCTACAACAATTACTTCATGAAGTAACCATGACAAGCAAAAATTATAAATTAGATATGAATATAAAAAAGATTAAAACTGTGATCATAAACAATGATAACACTCAAAGCCTACAAGTTGATATCAAAGTTGAAGGTATAGGCCTGGAGACAGTGCAAACAACTGCTTTGGACATACTAAAAACCAGTGATGGAAAATGTAAAAGTGAAATAAACCAACAAATAAGATCGGCAAAATGTAATTTTAATGCCGTGAAAAATATACTAATATAAAAAGAAATAACACTAGACTCAAATCTAAGAATAGTAAAATGTTTTATCTTTTCAACATTCCTGTGTGGTGCAGAAACATGGACATTATACAAGAAAACAGAAAAGAAAATTGAAGCCTTTCAGGTTACACATAGCAAATTTATAAAGATCAACAAGGAAGCAACCACTGCTATATCAAAGCATGGAGACGGACACAGAGACGAAGATGAAAGATAGAAGGACGGAGAATAGAAGAGCAAGAGACGTTTAGTGAGTATTACACTCTTGGGTCAAAGGTAACAGAAATGAGGACATGGAGCAAAGCTTGGTGTTATTATCGACCTGTACAATTTAACAAAAGATATGTTTTGACAAATGAAACCTCTGTCTACCGCAGCTAGGAGCAAGATAACATGGAATAATTTTTTTTTTTTTTTTTTTTTTTGTTTTTTGTTTGTTTGTTTGGCGTTCGACAGCTTTTTACCTCTGACGAAGTGCCTAGAAACTAGGAACTGGATTTTGAATTAAAAAAACTGAAAAGCACAGGGGTCCCTCGCCGCACAGGCAAGATAACTCCGTCTTCGGAGGTACTCATTTTTTTTTTCCGTCGATGAGTAATTGACGTTTCAAGCCAGGCCTCGCTGCTGAGACCAGGGGTGGCTGCCGCAGAGAGAAATTATAAATAAAAATCCCAAATGGTGCGGCCGGGAAAAGAGATATAAATAAATACAGCTACACGTTACTACTCTTTGATTCTAGCAAATTAGGTTTAACAATGGATACGCTCTAGCAGCAAAATAACATAAGAGAATCGTTCTTCTTTCCTCCTTTTCTCTTCTTTATTTACCTTTCTTCACTGAGGGGAGAGATAATTTACTTTATGTTCGTTCGCTCTTTGGCTGATTTTGTTGCTGTCACGTTAACAAGTGGCTTCTGTTAAGTGTGATTTTACTTGATAATCTAACAAGATTACTCTGAATGTGTTATGACTCTGTGGAGAGGATGCGTTTGTATATCTTCATAAATATATCATTAATCATCGACAGTAAATAATTGTACTGTACACAGGATCTCACTACCCAATAGATCAGGGGAGGGTGAAGTCAGAAACCGCGGATTAATTTGTTTCTATTTTTGTAGAGGTCACCATCACTTCTGATGAGCTTTGAAATTGGGATGCCCCTCATGGATCTTAAAATAATCTCACTATAAATATTAAACAAATCTGGTGACAGCACACAACCTTGCCTAACATCCTGTTTTATCTGTTGAAACAGTCCCAATTGATTTCCAGATCTTATGGCCGCTGTTTGTTGTCAGTACATGTACTTTATTATTCTTCGATCTTTGCTGTCTACGTTTATGCTTTCTAAAATTAACTTTTACACTTGTATTTATTTATTTATTTAATTTACACTTTTTGTGTGTAAATATACAAACTAAAACAAATCTTCACGAATTTCATAACAGTGATAACTCACTTTAAATACCATGCGAGAAGAGAACTCACTTGTTATCTTGATGACATTTATCACAGTAGGTCATGCTAACACAAACACATTTGTCCCTGGGGTTAGCAAACCGTCCTCTGGCTCTCCCACATAGAATACAGCTGTTTGTGTCCGTTGTTAGTCGATAAGGCTGTCATGGATTATAGAAAACTAATTAATCACACGAGCACACAGGTGCAAATCTATTTGCACAGCTATATGTATGTCATCATCATCAGGTCGCATGCCCTTTACAGAACGTTACATTCACTATAGTCCCATACTTAGGAATTGATGTTTCTAGCTAGATCTCCCACAGAACGTTACATTCACTATAGTCCCATACTTAGGAATTGATGTCTCTAGCCAGATCTCCCACAGAACGTTACATTCACTATAGTCCCATACTTAGGAATTGATGTTTCTAGCCAGATCACCCAAAGAACGTTACATTCACTATAGTCCCATACTTAGGAATTGATGTTTCTAGCCAGATCTCCCACAGAACGTTACATTCACTATAGTCCCATACTTAGGAATTGATGTCTCTTGCCAGATCTCCCACAGAACGTTACATTCACTATAGTCCCATACTTAGGAATTGATGTTTCTAGCCAGATCACCCACAGAACGTTACATTCACTACAGCCCGTTTGAAAAAATCTCTTATTTCTAGCCAGATCTCCCACAGAACGTTACATTCACCACAGCCCATCCTAAAGAATTTCTGTTTCTAGCCAGATCTCCCACAGAACGTTACATTCACTATAGTCCCATACTTAGGAATTGATGTCTCTTGCCAGATCTCCCACAGAACGTTACATTCACTATAGTCCCATACTTAGGAATTGATATTTCTAGCCAGATCACCCACAGAACGTTACATTCACTACAGCCCGTTTGAAAAAATCTCTTATTTCTAGCCAGATCTCCCACAGAACGTTACATTCACCACAGCCCATCCTAAAGAATTTCTGTTTCTAGCCAGATCTCCCACAGAACGTTGCATTCACTACAGCCCGTTTGAAAAAATCTCTATTTCTAGCCAGATCTCCCACAGAACGTTACATTCACCACAGCCCATCCTAAAGAATTTCTGTTTCTAGCCAGATCCCCCACAGAACGTTACATTCACCACAGCCCATCCTAAAGAATTTCTGTTTCTAGCCAGATCTCCCACAGAACGTTACATTCACCACAGCCCATCCTAAAGAATTTCTGTTTCTAGCCAGATCTCCCACAGAACGTTACATTCAGCACAGCCCGTCATAAAGAATGTCTGTCTCTTGTAAGATCTCCCACAGAACGTTACATTCAGCACAGCCCATCCTAAAGAATGTCTGTCTCTTGTAAGATCTCCCACAGAACGTTACATTAACCACAGCCCATCCTAAAGAATGTCTGTCTCTTGTAAGATCTCCCACAGAACGTTACATTAACCACAGCCCATCCTAAAGAATGTCTGTCTCTAGCCAGATCCCCCACTTCTTCTGTTGTCATGTTCCAAGTCTCCTTCTTTCCTTCCTCATTTGCCTTTCAGCGTCGAGGGGAGATATAATTTGCGGTCTTTTGCTTTTCTGTTCACTTCTGCAGCTGTTACGTTTCCTATTGTTTCTAATATTCCGACAATTCATCTATTTCGTGGTCGGCTCTTGGGTCTGGTGGTCTCGCAACGTTCATTGAAGGCTCGTTGTGTTTTGTTTTGATCATTCTGCTTTGTCACGTGGCCAAACCATTTCATCTGTTGTTTCTTTATATATTCTATGGTGGGGGCTATTCCTAGCTTTTATCTCGGTTCTTCATTTCTGATCTTGTTTCTCAGACTGTTACCTGTCATTCGTCTAACATTGAGTTATTGAGTTATTTGCGGGTCATCATCATTGCACTCCGAACATGTCCATAGGTGCTCAGATCCCCTCCTCAGCAATTCCCGCAGTGTCCAGCGACTGATAACTCCAGTTCTATGTTGGTTGATAAATATTATTACACGGCCACTAAGTTTCTCATTTCTGGCTGTGCCCATCTTAACTCCCATTTCCATCATCCGAAGAAGTGACGTAGATCTGTGTTTGTCGAAGTCCTCTGCTCTTTCCACATCTCGGAGGGCATTGATGATGTCCGCCCGATCTATCGGTTGCCCGTCCTCAACGACAGCGCAGCTAGCCAACCTGTCCGCTCTTTCATTTCCCCGTACTCCCGCATGTCCAGGGACATAGATAAAGGTGACCTGTGTATTTTGGATTTCTGCAATGACTCTATCCATTGCATGCGCACAGAGCCCGCTTACACTTTTTTTTACCATGCTCATCGAATCACTCAGTATACATGCGTGGGTGTAGTCCTGTGACTCCTGTCGAGCGCGCTGTAATTACCCATGCACTTTGGTGTCGTATTACAGATCCGTCTGTATAGATGACTGCATCTTTCTCGTCAGTATTATCGCACCGACCTATTGAGACCGTTGACCTCAGCATTAACCACGACCGTGTTCTGTTTCCTACTTTTCCTGTCGAGTGTGACAATACACGAGAAAGTCCCCCTTGAATGACGTAGGCACCGGTATCCACTCCTCACCAACGCTGATATTGGTAAGCCCACAGACCTGTTTGATGACATCTTCTACTCGGCCCACCCATGATTTGCCTCTTTTTTAGCCTGGCACCTTTCCCTGTATTGAGCTCGTGGTGCAATGGATGCTCTTTATCTGTACTAATCTTCAGGTATGCTCGTGCTCTCCAGATCTTGATTCTGTCATCCATGGTTGGAAAGTCAAGAAGATGCCTCATTGGTACACAGGGAGTATCCCTTGTGCATCCCAAGATAATGCGCATGGCTTCATTTTTGTATTTTCTTCAGCCTGTCAATCTGAGTTGTACTGACAGTAAGAACTGCCAGGGCATACTCGATTGGTGCAAGGACTAGTCCCTGGATCAGAAGAGTAAGTAGCCTCTGCTGCTCGATGTTGGCAGCTGCCATGATCTTCAAGGCGGCTAATCCTTTGCGGGATTTGTTATCACATGGTCGACGTGGTCCCGAAAACACAGGCTGCGATCAAACTTAACTCCGAGGTATGTCATCAACTTGTCCCTGGTCACCTCATAAGCTCCCATTCGTACTACCGGTGTGGTCGTATTAACGATATGATTGTTAAGGGAGAACCATGAAACTGATGCTGTATTAGGATTAACCAAGGCACCTGAAATCCCACACCAGGAAGAAATGCGATCGAGTTCGTTTTGCATTGTGGAGGCGATTCCCCGTCTGTCACTTCCCTGTCGATATACCAGAATATCATCAGCAAAAGTCATAGTTCTTCCCCTCCCATCCAGCTTTGTTCCGTGATGGTTATTGTGTACACGTTCAATAGAACTGGTGACAATGGTGAGCCTTGTGGCAGCCCTGGAAAAATGGATGTTGGCTCGGAAGACCAACTTCCATATCTGAGTATCACCTTCCTCTGAAACAGTGCCGCGGCGATCCATCTAATGAGGAAGGGGTGCACCACCAGTTTGAGGAGCATATGCATAAGATATTCAAATGGTACCCTGTTGTATGCGTCCTCCAGATCTTTAGGAGCAGCACATGTTTCCTCTCGGCTGTGGAAGCCTTCAAAGACATATGCTTGACTTCTGCTTTGATGATGTTGATTTTTACGTTGCATTAAGTGTATGTGCTGATAAGTATATTTAAATGTTCTTGTATGTCTTTAATTTTCCATTGCATTAATGTCAGAGACAAACAATGAAGTCTTAAAACTACTAAACAAGGCAAAGGAGGAAGAGGCAGACCAAAAATAACATCGCCGAGTTCCATCAAAAGATAGACTAGTAAGTTATGACATCCTGCACCATCAAAGCAAGAGACAAGCGGAATAGTGCCCAATGGTAGCCGTTCGTTGTGGAAACGACACCCAATGATGATGATTAATGCCTGATCGTCTGTAAATAGAAGCTTGTTAATCTCCTGTCTCCTATGTGTTGACTAACGTACATAGCGAAACAAGTAACATAACTAATGGTGCTTATTCATTACAAAAAACATTACTTCCCTGTTGGACAATAGTGGTGATAGCTGTCCAATAATTTGGCAAGCTTTGTTGCATCTTGAATCTATTTCTGCTATTTGTGAATTGTAGTTTGTCACTAGACTTCATAGGTATTTAAATTCATATTACAACAACATTACTACACACCATCTCTTGTCACGAAATGATGACGTTGTCAATGAGCTAAACACTACCCAGGCCTTATGGGAATGACATTGAATGGATCAATGTGTTCTTTTTGTCCTTAAATTCTATTTATTGTATCGGTCTTTGATCTTTTTAATGTAAAAATACATTTTACGTTTCCGATTAATTTAATTGTAATGTGTGCATGAGTATGTGTATGCTTAGTATAATGTGGTAAGATACCTTCCTCTACCCCGCAGTAAAAAACAGGAGAAAAAAAAAACAAATTAAAACGTTCGCCCATGTGACAAGATAGAAACCGTTAAATCAAATTTACAAACATTCACTTCAACAAACAATACGAACACGTCGAAAACAGACCGAAAATGCGTCATCGAAAATGATCAAATAAACAGAACATTAGAAACGGCCGGAAATATAGCAACCGAAAAGACAAAGAAAATAGCAAAATAACGCAACATATCTCTCCCACTGACTCTGAAGTGTAAATGAGCAAGGAAAGAAGAGAAAGATTGTTACTATTTTATTTGATACGGTTAAAACAACACTGTGAGCTAAACTATCAATTCCAACCTTTAAATGCACTGCATAAATGTCATAAACTACAATTGATGTAACAGCCAGGACTTCAGATGCTGCTGTTGAGGTCACAGCCAACAGGACCATAGCCATGACCGTTAGTTCTCCAGATTTCCCAAGTAAACGGTTTGCTACCAATGCTGCAACTAGACCTGGGGGAAGAATAGAAACAAATATGTTGTCAAACGGATCATTGAAGAACAAAATGTGTTAAATAAAGAGGGAAATCGATAGTTTGGACATAGGGTAATTGTGCAAGTTTAAAACGTTGTCCGTAAGTTTAAGATGTTGTCCGTAAATTAAAGACGTTGTCCGTAAGTTTAAGATGTTGTCCGTAAGTTTTACACGTTGTCCGTAAGTTTAAGATGTTGTCCGTAAATTAAAGACGTTGTCCGTAAGTTTAAGATGTTGTCCGTAAGTTTTACACGTTGTCCGTAAGTTTAAGATGTTGTCCGTAAATTAAAGACGTTGTCCGTAAGTTTAAGATGTTGTCCGTAATTTAAAGACGTTGTCCGTAAGTTTAAGATGTTGCCCGTAAGTTTTACACTTTGTCCGTAAGTTTAAGATGTTGTCCGTAAATTAAAGACGTTGTCCGTAAGTTTAAAACGTTGTCCGTAAGTTTAAAACGTTGTCCGTAAGTTTAAGATGTTGTCCGTAAGTTTTACACGTTGTCCGTAAGTTTAAGATGTTGTCCGTAATTTAAAGACGTTGTCCGTAAGTTTAAGATGTTGTCCGTAAGTTTTACACGTTGTCCGTAAGTTTTACACGTTGTTCATATGTTTAAGATGTTGTCCGTAATTTAACGACGTTGTCCGTAAGTTTTACACGTTGTCCGTAATTTAACGACGTTGTCCGTAAGTTTTACACGTTGTCCGTAATTTAACGACGTTGTCCGTAAGTTTTACACGTTGTCCGTAAGTTTTACACGTTGTCCGTAAGTTTTACACGTTGTCCGTAAGTTTAAGACGTTGTATGTAAGCTTAGGATGTTATCGGTAATTTAATTATGTTTTCCGCAAGTTTAAGACGTTGTCCGTGAGTTAAAAACGTTATCCATAAGTTTAAAACGTTATCCGCAGGTTTAAGACGTTGCCCGTTAGTTTAAGACGTTGTCCGTTAATTTAAGACGTTGTCCGTTAATTTAAGACGTTGTCCGTTAATTTAAGACGTTGCCCGTTAGTTTAAGACGTTGTCCGTTAATTTAAGACGTTGTCCGTTAGTTTAAGACGTTGCCCGTTAGTTTAAGACGTTGTCCGTTAATTTAAGACGTTGTCCGTTAATTTAAGACGTTGTCCGTAAATTTTAGACGTTGTCCGTTAATTTAAGACGTTGTCCGTTAATTTAAGACGTTGTCCGTTAGTTTAAGACGTTGTTCTTAAGTGTAAGACGTTTTCCGGAAGTTAAAGACAAAAAAAAACTTTACTTTTTCTAAATTATTTAAAACTGCGCTGTGTAGATGCTAAATCGTATCATTGTCTATCATCTTCATCCAAATCCAGCTGTCCAAAAACAGTTTGGAAATAGAATTAATCCTAGCAGTCTAACAGTGTTTTACTAAAATAAACATAAGAATATGAATGGCAAAAGGTAATTTTAATGCCGTGAATGGGGCCTCGGGTAGCATAGTTGGGAAAAACCATCCGACTGGACTACCGGCGTTCGGATAACCCGTGTTCGATTCCCGCTGGGAGCAGTGTGAGTTGTACTCGTGGTTGGAACAAAAAATACCCCCACGGTCGTCCCAGCCGTTGGCAGAAATGGGTACCAGGGTATTACCCTGGGAAGGTGAGGAATGTTGCCTCGCATCTGAGTTTCGATGCTTGAGGCGACACTATCCAGAAATTTCCGAACATTTCTGGATAGGCGGCCGAGCACATATGGGTGTAAACTCGCGTGCTAAGACGCCGGTTCAAGTCTCGTACTTTAACTTACCTTTATATACTAACATCAAAACAAATAACACCAGGGCTAAAACTTAGAATAGCAAAATGTTATATATTCTCAAAATTCATGTGTGGTGCAGAATAAATTGTATATCTGTATTTTCTTACTAAAACAAGTATCTCTAGAAAAGGGTAGGGCTGAATATTTTACAAATAGGCATACAAGTAAATCTATCTATCTTTCGTTCGCCTGAAGTATTGTCTATATCTGCAATGTCGTTTCCTGTATAAATTTTACTGTCTTTTGTAATTCTTGCAGTGGCCCATATAGTTTTGTCTGTAGTGTTGTATCTATGGGCCAATGGATTTTCCTCAGTCTACTATATTCAGTGCAGTCTTGAAGTATGTGTTCAGCAGTCTGGGGTGCCTGTCCACATGTACAAGTAGTTGATGTGCCGATCTTGAATTTTGTATACATGTGACTATGGAGTCGATTGTGTCCTGTTCTTAGGCGTATAATGATAACTTGTTCATATCTATTCATATTATGAAAGGCATCCTGATTTGGGGCTTGTGGTCCTCTGATTGATTTGATTATCTGTTTCTTATGATGGTATGTAACTGGTGTATCTAGTTGTGTGCCTGTTGAACCTTCCTTTGCCAACTTATCTGCTTTCTCATTTCCTGGTATTCCACAGTGAGACGGGATCCACTGCAGGGCAACCCTGTGGTGCTTGCAGAGTTCAGTCAATAAGGTCTGCAGATGTGGTAATTTTCTGGATTGTAGTGCCTGGAGTACTGATCTTGCATCTGTCAAAAACACTACAGGCTGTGGGCTAAGATTACTGTTCAGCAGTTTTTCTATTGCCAACTTTATTGCTTGTATTTCTGCATCATAATTGTGACAATATTTCCCTGTTGCTATTTTATTCATATCCCTAGTGTTATTTGGGTACTCTATATATGCACCTGCTCCCCCATTCTTTACTACATTCTGTGCTGATCCATCTGTGTACACACGGATCCATAGGTCTTGTGGGTATTCTTCATCCAGGAAACTGAGAGTTATTGTTTTTCGCTGTAGACTATTTTGTTCCTCTTTGTCAACTATTCCTTTCACTTCTGTCCGTATTTGAACTGATAATCCTGATTCATCTGTCCAGGGAGTCTGTTCTGGTATGGGCAGAAGGGGTTTAACAACTCTTGGCATGTCTGGTGTTTGTCTACTAATACGCTTGGCTTGGTGGATAAAGCTGCTTCTCTTAAGTCGTCCCAATGCAAGATTTTGGAATCTGTCCTTCATTGGATGTCTCGGCATGCATACACATTTTTCTGCCTGTATCAGCACCTTTGTGTCCCTCCGTTCTCTCAGTGCTGGTATCCTCCACAATTTCTCCATCTCCAATATTTTTGTTGATTTCATTGCTCCTGTGATGACCCTAAGTGCCTGGTTTTGTACTTTATCCAGTTCTTGCAATGTGGTTTGATGCTGAGCACCATGCGGATGATCCATATTCTAAATGTGGGCGTATACTCTGTTGGTAAACTTTACTGAGTATTTTCCCACTCGCACCCCATGTGGTTCCACACAACTTTCTTAGAATAGCCAATTTCCTCCTTGCTTTTTGGGTTGCCTTATTTATCTGCTGTTTCCAAGATAGTTTGTTATCAAATGTAACTCCGAGATATGTAGCTTGTATGTCTTCTTTCACAGGCTCATTGTTTATGTAGATGGCTCCTGCTTTTTGTTTTGGGGAGAGTGTGAAAAGTGTAGTACTGCATTTGTCTGTATTGATGCTGATACACCATCTATTTGTCCATGAATTCAGTGCATTCATAGCTCTTTGTAGCAATTTGGAGGCCACTGTTGCATACTCCTCTGTGCACCACATTACCAAGTCATCTGCATACATTGCCACTTTGATGCCATGTGGTAGTTCAGTAACTAGGTCATTGATGTAGATCAGAAAAAGTGTTGGAGATAGTACCCCTCCTTGTGGAACGCCCTGGCGCAATAAGACCTTCTTACTCTTAAGACCATCCAGTTGCACTCTGACTCTCCTGTTATGCAGGTATGCTTTGACCCATTTGTACATCCTGCCATTTACTCCATAATTTCTCAGTTTCAATACAAGTAAATAAAATCAATATTAAAAATACAAAATTGTAATAAATATCTATTTTCGAGTACAGATTTAGACCTGACAACTGCTAATTAAACATAGCAGGAAAAATAAACAAAGAAATGTAAGCACTCATTTCGAGAAAGTACTTAGACACATACACAAAACAAAAATGTAAAAGAAAACTACCTGCAGTAAATAATGGACTGAACCGAACATTGAACATCCGGGCGCAACGTCCAGACACCGGAAAAATGTACTCATTAACTCACAAACCATCAAACATATATTATAAAAATGAGAGCTTAAGTAATACGTCTCCGGGCTAGACAAACATCGTAACTATTAGATAAACATAAAGACATGAAATATAGTAAAGTAAAAGTAAAGGTTCCTGGCGAGGACACCTGGGTTTTACTAATTCCCTAAAAATTAGTAGGAGCCGCGATAGCTCAGTGGTTAGTGAACTGGACTACTACGGACAAGGGGTAGGGTTCGATCCCAACCGACGGCTCCGGGTTCACCCAGCCTTAAAATGGGTACCGGATTTTTTCTGGGAAAGTAAAAGCAGCACGGGCGTAATACCGACCACATTACCCCAAAAATCATGTGCTGAAGGTCTGTAAAATATAGGGTCACTAACACCATATTTCCCTATACGCCACTTGGCGTGACGGGGGGTACTTTTTTTACTTTTTAAAAGTAAAGGTTCCCTCCACGCCAGGCGTATGGGGAATATGGTGTTAGTGACCATATTTTTTCTATGACCACTTCACATTTTTGGGTGATGTGGTCGGTATCACACCAGGCCGTCTTTACTTCTCAGAAAAAATATGTGGTACTCATTTATAGAGGCTGGGTGAATCCCCGAGCTTTGTTAGTCCGAAAAAAATCTGCCACAGCTGGGATCGGACCCGGACCCATCTGGTCAGGAAGCGAGCACACTAACCACTCAGCCACCGATGCTCCATGAAATATAGTTTGAGGGGGGGGGGGGACATAAAGTAACAGAATAGACAAATAATTATAGTAAAATTGCGTTAAATATTGAGGCCTTGTTGAAGGATCGTTATCATAAGCGCCAAGCATTGTGCCTGCAGGCGTAGGTGATCATGTCTCTCCACGGCTATATCTTTTTTTTTTTTTTACACTTTATGTTGCAGTACAGAACAACACAGACGGAAATCATGAAGATACAGACTTTCGTTAATGGAAGCTTGCACAGAATAAAGCGATTGAAATGGCAAGAAAAAATCACTAACTTAGAACTATGGGAAAGTACCAGTGAAATATCAATGGACAAAAGATATGCGACAAAGACAATGACGCTGGATAGGAGAAACGCTTCGGAAAACAACTAAGATTAATACTCGACAGGAGAATTTCGAAAGGAGACAACGGGGAAGGCCTGAATATAGTGAGTCAATTCAGAGGAAGAGGTATGTTTACAGCACTCGGAAAAAATGACAAATAATCAACAACAGAAAAAAATATGGACCATTGCAGGATCGAACCCGTACTCAGTGGCACAGCGCCTTGCCACGAAAAGCCAAACGCTAGGGAACACACGGATGTTTCCCTCTATAATAATATTCATTTATTATTATTTGTCTTCAAGACCAGAATATACTTGGAGAAAGGAGATGGAAGCAAAGATTAAGAGCATGAGAAAAACATGGAATAAGCACAAGATAATGGCAAGAAACGTGACAGCTTGAAAAGTGTTTTTGAAAACCTGTGCTCCACAGTGAGTTGGAACGAAAAGGAAGGAGAAGCAAGAGAAGAAGAAGAAGAAGAGGAAGAAGAAGAGAAAGAAGAAACTGCAAAGCACATTTTGTTTGGTTCCCTAAATATTTTTTTCCTTCAATGTTTTCTTCCCTCAATGTTTTATTCCCTCAATGTTTTCTTCCCTCAATGTTTTATTCCCTCAATGTTTTCTTTCCTCGATGTTTTCTTCCCTCAATGTTTTCTTTCCTCAATGTTTTCTTCCCTCAATGTTTTCTTCCCTCAATGTTTCCTTTCTTTGATGTTTTCTTCCCTCAATGTTTTCTTTCCTCGATGTTTTCTTCCCTCAATGTTTTCTTTCCTCAATGTTTTCTTCCCTCAATATTTTCTTCCCTCAATGTTTTCTTTCCTTGATGTTTTCTTCCCTCAATGGTTTCTTCCCTCAATGTTTTCTTTCCTCAATGTTTTCTTTCCTCGATGTTTTCTTCCCTCAATGTTTTCTTTCCTGATGTTTTCTTCCCTCAATGTTTTCTTTCCTCAATGTTTTCTTCCCTCAATGTTTTCTTCCCTCAATGTTTTCTTCCCTCAATGTTTCTTCCCTCAATGTTTTCTTCCCTCAGTGTTTTCTTCCCTCAATGTTTTCTTTCCTCGATGTTTTCTTCCCTCAATGTTTTCTTTCCTCAATGTTTTCTTCCCTCAATGTTTTCTTCCCTCAATATTTTCTTTCTTCGATGTTTTCTTCCCTCAATGTTTTCTTTCCTCGATGTTTTCTTCCCTCAATGTTTTCTTTCCTCAATGTTTTCTTCCCTCAATATTTTCTTCCCTCAATGTTTTTCTTTCCTTGATGTTTTCTTCCCTCAATGGTTTCTTCCCTCAATGTTTTCTTTCCTCGATGTTTTCTTCCCTCAATGTTTTCTTCACTCAATGTTTTCTTCCCTCAATGTTTTCTTTCCTCAATGTTTTCTTCCCTCAATGTTTTCTTTCCTCAAAGTTTTCTTCCCTCAATGTTCCTGTTATCACTGTATTACTATCACAAAACGAATATCCCCCTCCCTGATGTTGATTATAAGTTCTATTTTCAGCTTTTGCCTCATTCAGCACGACCTCATTACACTTCTAACTATCCATGGTGTTCTCAACACTCCTCTGAAGGAAAAAACAAGTTATGTCTATGATTTCCTTCAGTTGTCCATGATTACTTCCTTTAAATAAAGTAACAGAATATTTACATGGAATGTGTTTACTCTTTACCAACAAGGAAAACACAACTAAAACAAGACAAATGAGATTTGAGGCGGGGAGGTGGGGGAGGAGGGGTTGGTATATTAAAAGACACAGCAGCCTACTATAAGTAATCTTGAAAGGGAATATACAAAGTAAAAGAGGCAGAGACAGACCACGACTAACTTAGACGATTAATATCAAAAGATGGACATGTCAACCTATGACAACCTGCATCATCAAAGTAAGAGACAGCGGAATGGCGTTCCATGGTAGCCAACCATTGATGTGGAGACGGCACTCGATGATGATGAAGTAAGGTAAAAGTAAAGTACGAGACTTGAATCAGCGTCTTAGCACGCGAGTTTCCACCCATATGTGCTCGGCCGCCTATCCAGAAATGTTGGGATATTACTGTATATTGTCGCCTCAAGCGTCGAAACTCAGATGCGAGGCGACATTCCTCACCTTCCCAGAGTAATACCCTGGTACCCATTTCTGCCAACGGCTGGGTCGACCGTGGGGTTATTTTTTTTTTCCAACCACGAGTACAATTCACACTGCTCCCAGCGGGAATCGAACACGGGTTGTCCGAACGTCGGTAGTCCAGTTGAGTGGTTTTCCCAACTAGGCTACCGAGGCCCCCAATGATGAAGTAAAGTGAAGAAATTTGTCTTGTTTGTGTTTCTCCACGAATGAAAATCTTTTCAGTCGAAAAGTTTGTTTAGTCTTTCCATTATTAACAATCATTCTGTTGTCGTCTAGTTTGTTGTAACTCCTACTGTATGTGCAAGTATGTGAGTTACTTACCAGAATTAACCTGTTCTTCGCTCAAAAGTTCATGACCTTGTTCTGCAGAGAGAGCCACGTAGGCCAGGCCCATGGCAGTTGAAAATGAAAACGGAATAGCAAACCAAGCAAGCCCACCAAGGAGGAAGCCTATAGCCCCTTGCTTGGGCTTGGCAGCAATCACACTCTGCCAGTAAGATTGGTCGACGAAGACGGCCCCAAAGTTGCCTGTACAAAGAAGAGCCATGATCAAATAAACATTATCGTAATGTTAATACAATAATAGAATTCAAACACGAGAAATCAAATGTTTGGGGCATATTAAAAACATAGCAGCTTACTAAAAGTAATCTTAGAAGGAAAAAAACACAAGGTAAAAGAGGCAGAGGCAGACCACGACTAATATGGAAGTGGAATATCCAAAGATGGACAAGTCAGCCTATCACGACCTGCACTATCAATGCAAGAGATAGAACGGAATGGCGCTCAATGGTAGCCTACCTTCATGCGGAGACGGCACACGATGACAATGATTATGAATGTTAATACTGTACTACGTTCATTAACAAGGCTCAGTTTATATTAATAATTGATTCATACTTACCACAGGTAGGTTCAGTTTATATTAATAATTGATTCATATTTACCACAGGTAGGTTCAGTTTATATTAATAATTGATTCATACTTACCATAGGTAGGTTCTGTTTATATTAATAATTGATTCATACTTACCTCAGGTAGTCTCAGTTTATATTAATAATTGATTCATACTTACCATAGGTAGGTTCAGTTTATATTAATAATTGATTCATACTTACCTCAGGTAGTCTCAGTTTATATTAATAATTGATTCATACTTACCATAGGTAGGTTCAGTTTATATTAATAATTGATTCATACTTACCTCAGGTAGTCTCAGTTTATATTAATAATTGATTCATACTTACTACAGGTAGACTCAGTTTTTATTAATAATTGATTCATATTTACTACATGTATGCTCAGTCTATATTAATAATTGATTCATACTTACCACAGGTAGGTTCAGTTTATATTAATAATTGATTCATACTTACCATAGGTAGGTTCAGTTTACATTAATAATTGATTCATATTTACAACAGGTATGCCCAGTCTATATTAATAATTGATTCATACTTACCACAGGTGGGTTCATTTTATATTAATAATTGATTCATACTTACCATAGGTAGGTTCTGTTTATATTAATAATTGATTCATACTTACCACAGGTAGTCTCAGTTTATATTAATAATTAATTCATACTTACCATAGGTAGGTTCAGTTTATATTAATAATTGATTCATACTTACCTCAGGTAGTCTCAGTTTATATTAATAATTGATTCATACTTACCACAGGTAGGTTCAGTTTATATTAATAATTGATTCATACTTACTACAGGTAGGCTCAGTTTTTATTAATAATTGATTCATATTTACTACATGTATGCTCAGTCTATATTAATAATTGATTCATACTTACCACAGGTAGGTTCAGTTTATATTAATAATTGATTCATACTTACCACAGGTAGGTTCAGTTTATATTAATAATTGATTCATACTTACCATAGGTAGGTTCAGTTTATATTAATAATTGATTCATACTTACTACAGGTAGGCTCAGTTTATATTAATGATTGATTCATACTTACTACAGGTTGAATCAATAGTTTCCTTTTTCTTTCTTCTACTCTCACCTTTCTCTTTAACTTCCTCTTGTTCTCCCTCTTTCTTTTGATTTTGTCTCATTTTTGTTCTCTCCAAAATTCTCTCTTGATTGTTACAATCCCTTCTCTTTTCTTTTAAGCCCTCAGCCCTCTCTATCTCTCTCTCTCTCTATCTCTCTCTCTCTCCCTCTCTCTCTCAATCTCACGTTCTTTCCTCTCTCTTCATTTTGTCTCTTTCTTGTTCTCTCTAAAATTCTCTTATTATTGTTATCATATCTGTCTCTTCCTTTAAGCCCTCCGCTCTTTCTCTCTCTCCCTCTCTCTTGCCCTCTAAATCTCTCTCCCTTTCTCTTGCCCTCTAAATCTCTCGCCCTCTCTCTATTTCTCTGTCTTTCAAACACACGCATACACACACATAACCGCACAGAGAAAGTAAAATGTATTGCACTCTCAATTATTGTTATTAACATTTGCGAGACTGACACTTGACAATCTAATCACTGGAAACTGGAATAGGAAATTTGAACCGCCGATGAAACTGTTTCCGACAAAAGTAGGTCAGTTCATCAAAGCAAATGTCAGAAATAAAATTGTTGTAACATAAGCTTTAATTTGTTATCTAAAAATATAATTAGTTAAAAATAGTTATTGCTGTATTGGGAAAGGAGAGTGAGACGGGGGAATAGAGGAATCAGAGGTAGGGATGGGGAGAACAAGAGACAGACGGAGAAATTGAGAAATAATAGAAATAAGAGGCAGGAATGGGGAGGACAAGAGACAGACGGGGAAATAGAGGAATAAGAGGTAGGAATGGGGAGGACAAGAGACAGACGGGGAAATAGAGGAATAAGAGGTAGGAATGGGGAGAACAGGAGACAGACGGGGAAATAGAGGAATAAGAGGTAGGAATGGGGAGAACAAGAGACAGACGGGGAAAAAGAGGAATAAGAGGTAGGAATGGGGAGAACAAGAGACAGACGGGGAAATAGAGGAATAAGAGGTAGGAATGGGGAGGACAAGAGACAGACGGGAAATAGAGGAATAAGAGGTAGGAATGGGGAGAACAAGAGACAGACGGGGAAATAGAGGAATAAGAGGTAGGAATGGGGAGAACAAGAGACAGACGGGGAAATAGGGAATCAGAGGTAGGAATGGGGAGAACAAGAGACAGGCAGGGAATAGAGGAATAAGAGGTGGAAATGGGGAGAACAAGAGACAGACGGGGAAATAGAGGAATAAGAGGTAGGAATGGGGAGAAGAAGAGACATACGGAGAAATAGAGGAATAAGAGTTAGGAATGGGGAGAACAAGAGACAGACGGGGAAATAGAGGAATAAGGAGTAGGAATTCGGAGAACAAGAGACAGACGGGGAAATAGAGGAATAAGAGGTAGGAATGGGGAAAACAAGAGACAGACGGGGAAATAGGGGAATCAGAGGTAGGAATGGGGAGAACAAGAGACAGAAGGGGAATTTGTGGAATAAGAGGTAGGAATGGGGAAAACAAGAGACAGACGGGGAAATAGGGGAATCAGAGGTAGGAATGGGGAGGACAAGAGACAGACGGGGAAATAGAGGAATAAGAGGTAGGAATGGGGAGAACAGGAGACAGTCGGAGTAATAGAGGAATAAGAAGCAGGAACGGGAAGGACAAGAGACAGACGGGGAAATAGAGGAATAAGAGGTAAGATTGGGGAGAACAAGAGACAGACGGGGAAATAGGGGAATAAGAGGTAAGATTGGGGAGAACAAGAGAGTTGTGAAAATAGGATCAATGAAGGCTTTGTAAACTACAAAAGTTTAACTATATCGCTATTTCTTCTTTACTCCGATTTAAAGAGAGCCTTGCGATAAATAAAATATGTTAAAGAAAAAGTTTAAAGTGTAATGGACGGTAATAAAGTAAATGTGGAAAGGTAAATAAGAAAACACAATAACTACGATTAATTCACGTGATGTGTAAATGATTGTTCATGCACAATTCAATGTATATTTGTAATTTTCATAAAATTTGCAGTAAAGTTTACATTAAAATGTTATCATCAAAGTCATCAATATGTCATCTCAGTGTTGTAGTGCACTACCTCAACAAAACTTCCAATAATTTCTTCTTCCCAGCTTGCCTTTGTTCAGTCCAAATGTTGATTATGGAGAAGACATAATGTGGTCAAGTCTTCAAGGATTTCGATGAAGTTTTTCATGCGCGATGCTGCTATCAAAAAAGCATTTCAGAAAATGAGAAATGTCTTATGCAACAAATCTAAGTCAACAGAAGTAAGAAAGAGAGCCCATCGGCGCTATATAGAGTTAATTCTGACCTTTAGAAGCAAACCATGGACAGTAGAAAAATAATTGAAAAAACGGTTACAGGCCACAGAGATGGGATTTCTTAAAAAAATATTGAAATTTTCCTGGACAGCTAAAAAGACAAATGAGGACATTCTCAAAATGACCAACACAAAAAGGGAGCTTCTAAAAACATCAGAAAGAAACAATCGGTATTTTTCTGGTACATCATTATAAGAGGACAGTTGGAATACTTGGTTACAACTGACAAAATATGAGGAAAGAGAGATCGCGGACGACAAAGAGAGAAGATACCATATAACTTGGTATCATGGTATGGAAAAGTCAATAACAGAATTGATAAGATGCACTGCGGATGGAATATTGTACAAGGACATTATTGCCCAAGCCAACCTGTATGGCACATGATAATGATGATGCTGTCGACTGCTACTTTCATCGATTATCGAGTTTAACTTTCCGCAAATAACGTTGAATTAATCCGTTCACTAAACACCACAACCTACCCATTTTAATATCTTTGATGTGTTCGAGCTCGATAGAACGGTGACTGACATACATTATGTCTGCATATGTATTTAAATAGGAAAACAGAAAAGAAAGAAACAAATAACTACACATGTGGTATTTAAACCTGTATAATAAAGCTCAATGAGGAAATTCTCAAAAAGGTCAACACAAAAAGGGAACTCCTAAAAAACATTAGAAATAAACAATAAATATTTTTCGGGGACATCATGAGAATACGAAAGTTGGAATGCTTGGTTACAACTGACAAAATAAAAGGAAAGAGAGAACGCGGACGACAAAGAGAGAAAATACTGGATAGCTTGGTGTTATGGCATGGAAAACAGTCAACAACAGAACTGATACGATGCACTGTAGATAGAAGATTGTGGAAAGACATGATCGCCTACGCCAACTGGTATGGCACATGATGATGATGATGATAATAAAATAAATAAATATTAAATCACACACTAACACAACAATTGTTCATGACACTATTTAACATACAAACTAGTCACAGCATGAACATACTAATACACAGTAGTCACATCAAGAACATACCCACACAGTCACATCAAGAACATACCCACACAGTCACATCAAGAACACACCCACACAGTCACATCAAGAACATACCCACACAGTCACATCAAGAACATACCCACACAGTCACATCAAGAACACACCCACGCAGTCACATCAAGAACATACCCACACAGTCACATCAAGAACATACCCACACAGTCACATCAAGAACATACCCACACAGTCACATCAAGAACACACCCACGCAGTCACATCAAGGACATACCCACACAGTCACATCAAGAACATACCCACACAGTCACATCAAGAACATACCCACGCAGTCACATCAAGAACATACCCGCACAGCCACACCAAGAACATACCCACACAGCCACATCAAGAACATACCCACACAGTCACATCAAGAACATACCCACATAGTCACATCAAGAACAAACCCACACAGTCACATCAAGAACATACCCACACAGTCACATCAAGAACATACCCACACAGTCACATCAAGAACATACCCACACAGTCACATCAAGAACATACCCACACAGTCACATCAAGAACATACCCACACAGTCACATCAAGAACATACCCACATAGTCACATCAAGAACATACCCATACAGTCACATCAAGAACATACCCACGATATTGATCAGCCCAAACATAAATCCCTGATCAGAAACAATCGTGAGATAACTCGAGCCTTTGTTTCCATCCGGTCCTTGAGCGCAGGACACGAAATCGAAAATTTTGCGCACGTGACCTAAAGAATATAAACATTATATCCTGGAGTGGGACACGCTGTCGCCTTTGTTACACTATATATATATATATATATATATATATATATATATATATATAATATACAACATTATTTAGGTCATTGTATGTGATTTCTGCGACTATATAAGAGAAAACTTGAAACACGATTTGGCTGGACATTAAATAACAGAGAAAATGATAATTCATTTATTTTGATGAAATTGTCACGAAAAAAATATATATGGCCTTTGTTGTCTTGATAGACGGTTGGTAGCATGCAATCATGATAAGTCAGTAGTTTGGTAAAGCATTAGTATCTCATACTGGGTGCTGCGTTACCGAACATATTTTCTCGTGGCTGAATTTGCCAATCCTGGACAGACAGATCCATTCACAGAACGAGCAAGGTGTATTTGCGGTACCTGGTGTTGTCTCTTTTCTCTTGCGCCTTTTGTCTTCTGAATTTGATATCAGCACTGTCTCGAAAGTTGCTGTATCATTTTTTAAATATTTTTTATTATATTATTTTATTTTATTTTATCATTTTTGCTCTCCATGTGCTACGATCTGCAGCCACATTTTCCCAGTTTCTTACACTGATATAAAATTCCCTCAAGGAAGCCCTGCAGACATTCTTATATCTCAGCGCTGGTCTGCCCTTTGGTCTCTTTCTGTCCTTAAGCTCTCCAAGCTCTCCATGCAATATCTGTTTGGGAATACGATTATTTGCCATTCTTCTTACATGGCCCAGCCACCTTAGTCTATAATTCCTAAGTGTTGCCAAGATCGATGGGAGTTTGGCTCGTTGTAAGACATTAGCGTTAGTTACTATGTCCTGCCATTTGATGTTCATAATCTTGCGAAGGCAATGTACATGAAAGCTGTTTAACATTTTCTCCTGCCCTGCATAGGTAGTCCAAGTTTCGTATAGAAGTGTACTAAGCACACAACTTTGGTAAATTTGAATCTTAGTCCTGAGTATTAAATTGATGCTGGCCCATGCTCTATCTTTAAGTTTACCAAATGTGGAAGCTGCCTTTCCGATTCGGGAATTTATTTCTTCTTCAAGAGAGACATTAATATATGTGTGTGTGTGTGTGTCTCAGTGTGCGCATGTAACAATCATCAAATGTCTTTCCTAATACATTTGATGTACTAGTAGTTGAAATCGATTATTATCAGTCGATATTGTTGAACAATACATTTGGTAAAATTTGAAATCGATTATTATCAGTCGATATAGTTGAACAATACATTTGGTAAAATTTGAAATCGATTATTATCAGTCGATATTGTTGAACAATACATTTGGTAAAATTTGAAATCGATTATTATCAGTCGATATTGTTGAACAATACATTTGGTAAAATTTGAAACTACATAAGGAAATACTGAAGAAAATATATAAACTAGCGTTTAGCATCCCAGGAAAATAAAACTAAATCTTGATCTCAGTTGCGTGTACATTCACCTTCAACAGGTATCACTAATTAACATGGCAACAACTATCGAGCCGGTGGGACTTAAGATTCGTTCATGGAGCATGATATTCCATTCTTCTTGCAACGCTTGTGCTGACTGATGGTGCTTTGTATCATGTTTTTGTCTTCTTCGCAGTGTACGCTCAAACTCGTCCAAAACATGTTCGGTGGGAGAAAGTTCCAATGAAGTAGTAGACCGTGGTAAGATATGTTGTTGCTGAAAGTATGTCTGTCCATAGAATAAATAAAGAAACAACAGATAAAATGGGTTGGCCACATGAGAAGGCAGAAAGATCAAGACAACAACACAACGAGCTCACAATAAACGTTATGAGAATACCAGATCCAAGGGTCGACCACGAAAAAGATGGATCGCCGCAAATTATATCTCTCCTCGACTCTGAAAGGCAAATGAGGAAGGAAAGAAGAAGTTGCTGAAAGTGGTCAATGATAACGCGTGCCGGGTGTGGACTGGCGTCTCCTTGCACGTTTATCTATGACGAAGTGGCAGTATTGGTCTAACTGCAGACCTGTGAGGTAGCAGATTTGTTTCTCTGAGCCGGTTCTGCACTGTTCTTGGAATGTTCCTGGCAGTCAATCTTGCCCGGATAAACATGTCACGAAGATACAGAAGTCGTATACAACGATTTTTGCAAGGGCGGTAACTCGTAGTCGACCACTTCTGTGGCAATCAGCAATAGATTGAGTTTGGTTGTAACGAGCTTGAATTAGAGATATAGTAACCCGCTGGATATTGCTGATATAACCACTCCAGCAACTTCCATCCCTATATCTATAGCTCGCTGCTGTTGATACAATCTTGGCATTGTAATTTTAAACAAATATCTTGATTTCTATTCCAACGATTGTTTTCACAAGCTTGTAATAGTTTTAGGCACCTCCCATCTATCTAGTGACAACTTCTCTCTTACGGCACTTTTCACTTTATTCAGCTTGGATAGTGTTTATCCCCCCATGAATAGAACAAAAACACTGTAACTGTTTCTGCAAGTGTACACCACCCACACTAAAATGTGCATAAAGTTGTATTTCATGTCCAGGAAATCACGAATAATGAAATATTTAGTGCTGCATATTCACTTTTTTTCAATTTAGTACATTTACATGTGGGAGCAGCGATAGCGGCGTTAGTGAACTGGATCACAAAGGACAAGAGGTTGGACCTCGATTTTTTTCTGAGAAAGTAAAGCGGCACGGGCGTAATACCGACCACATTACTCCAGAAATCATGTACCGAAGGTCTATACAAAATTCTGGTCACTAACACCATATTCCCTAAAAGGCACTTGGTCTCACGGGGCTCTTCAATTTTCTTTTTTTATTTACACACACATATATATATACATATATATACATATATATATATATATATATATATATATATATATATATATATATATATATATATATATATATATATATACATACACCCTGTTTTTTTTATAATTTGCAGGAACTGAAGACACCTGATGATTGTTACCTGTGCACACTGACACAATGTGTCACACACCCACCCACATACAACCATAATGGCACACCAGCTATGTACATATTCGGAAGTCGGTATTTGCTTATGCAGTTTCAAATGTTACCAAATGTATTGTTAAACAATGTCGACTGATAATAATAATCGATTCCACGTACTGGACATCAAATGTTGTAGAATACTCTTTCTGCAGAGCTATGCAGCATGAGGCAATCTGATCATCAGAAGTAGGTCCGTCGAGCAAGATTTTCGTCTTTTGCTTCTTGACACTCTAGGGTGTGGTGGGCTCGCCTAGGTCACGGCTACCTGTCATCAACCTCGTTGTTGCATAAAACGTGAAGGCTCACACTATATTCGGTATATGTTAACTCAACGTATTCTGCGCAACATATATGATCAGATCTACTGTGCATACTCGGTCGCACACGACTGTCTTAGCTTCAAACTTAGCATGTTGGTCTTCTTTTCGTTCGTGGCAGCGGTCTAAAACGACTTGCTACTCTGCGTGTTCTCCTATGTTTTCTCATGAGTGAATTTAGTAAATAAAATCATATTAAAAACCATATTGCATTCCAAGAGTCGTACGTTACCGAATCATACTTGACAAAGACCACGGATATTAAAATTCATGAGCATCAGTGACATACCTAGAGAACTAAGACTTCAGGTATTTGAAAGACTCACCCACAGCGTTGCTGGAACTCCCTCCATCGTCTTCGAAAACTTGAAAAATAAAAATCACAGCGATGGCGTAAATAATGGCAGTGCTAAAGTAATTGACGTAGAATGTACCACCTAATCCTCCTAGAAATGTGTAGCTGCCGATAACAACGGCCATAAGTGTGGTAGCGTACTCGATGCTGATGGACTTGACTAGCGCTGTAATGACCGCAGATCCACCTGTGAAATAATGACACGTAAACTTACATTACATGCAATAACAATGAAACGAAGCGTTAGAAAAGCACCATTTTTTTTTTCATTGATTGTTTCGTACATAATTACTGTCATTCAATATCTGTATACTTCGGCGTATGGAGATCAAACAAAATAAACAGAATCTTCTTTATGACTAGATGTATATAACGTTATTGTTCTTGAATATGGATCCATGATTGCACATCAGCAGTATTAAATGGTGATCCGATCTTTGGCCTCATCTCTCGAAAAAACGTATCAGCACAGTTCACAAACTCTGTTGCACCTGTAGGAATAAGTTTTCTCTAGGCAAAAATTAGTCCCCTCTAGTTGTGTATCATTCCGCCAAATTTCCGGGTACAGTCCGCCTACTACTTCCCTACTACATGATATCTATCACAATTTTGATGAGGCGGATTTTCTCATGAACTGGAGCAAAATTTTGCTTGAATCAGAGGTTCTGGGTAGAGGAGAAGTGAAGACGGTAAAGAGAAGAAAATGTAGTTTTTTTTTTTTTTATATAATTAAAAGAGAGAAATAAAGGGGGCAGCGACAGGTAAGTAAATTACCCCCGTCACGCCAAGTGGCGTATAGGGAATATGGTGTTAGTCACCATCAATTTTACAGACCTTCAGCACATGATTTTTGGGGTAATGTGGTCGGTATTACGCCCGTGCCTCTTTGCTTTCCCAGAAAAAATCCGGTACCCATTTAAGGCTGGGTGAACCGGAAGCCGTCGGTTGGGATCGTACCCTATCTCTTGTCATTTGTAGTCCAGTTCACTAACCACTGAGCTATCGCGGCTGGCAGCTACAGGTATTAAATATATAAAGTAGCTCTTTTGTCTTTCTTTGGTCTTCTTATAATGCTTCTTACTCTAACATGATGTTATTCAAAGTAGCTGTTTGACGGAAGATCGAAGGGGGCTATGTTCGAAGATAGTGGTTGGTGTCATGAAAGAACTCAGGACTGACTGGGATCTATTTCATTTTCGTCCTTGGCCGCTCGGATGTGAAAGGAAATGAACGAACTGACAGCCTGGCTGGAACGGAGAACGGTGGATCAGACCGGGATGATATTCTGAATGCACTGAGGGAGGTAGGGCGAACTAATGATTCAGTCAATGATCATGGATCTACAACCATGTTCAGACTGCGTGAACAACAGGTCAAGACGGGAGACGCTAGAAATGAGCGCTATGTGAGAGGAAGAATATAAATCAACACTGAACTGGAGGATTCAGTCTCTACTGAGGGGCATAATGAGGGGTGGGGGAAGAGATCAAGTGATCTGAGTACTTATGGACGTGTCCAACGGGCAATGAGGATGATCCGTCGAGTAAACTAAACTAAACTAAATTAAACAGAACTAAACTAAACTAAACTAAACTAAACTAAACTAAACTAAAATAAACTAAACTAAACTAAACTAAACTAAACTAAACTGAATGCTTGACCTTTAGCTTCCAGTTCCATATAACATTATTTTAATGATTGAGCATGCGTCAGACACTCGTTATATATCCATCTTTACCACCTTGAAGAATAAAAAAAGGTAAGACGGTAAGGTCATAAAACAACCTCATCACATGTAGTAAACACTATCTGGCAAGGAAATGAGAGTGAGAGCTACAATGGAAGAACTGGAATTACATCATCAAAGGAAAAAATTAGAGGACGGGTATTGACTTAGAAAAACCATTGATAATAGTGACAGACAGAAAAACAAAGTAGAAAACAAATAACTCAGATCTTTAACCGTGACCCTTTGACTTAATAAGGTATGAGAGAGACCTGAACAGACCCTGCGAAGAGGCGACTCTACGTGTCCTGAACAAAATAAATAAAAACATTGAAAGTAGCAAAGACAATGGCTGAATGGAAAAAAATTAGCAGAGATGGCAACAAACTAGCGGAGATGGCAACAAACTAGCGGAGATGGCAACAAACTAGCGGAGATGGCAACAAACTAGCGGAGATGGCAACAAACAAGCGGAGATGGCAACAAACAAGCGGAGATGGCAACAAACAAGCGGAGATGGCAACAAACAAGCGGAGATGGCAACAAACAAGCGGAGATGGCAACAAACAAGCGGAGATGGCAACAAACAAGCGGAGATGGCAACAAACAAGCGGAGATGGCAACAAACAAGCGGAGATGGCAACAAACAAGCGGAGATGGCAACAAACAAGCGGAGATGGCAACATATAAGCGGAGATGGCAACAAAAAAGCAGAGATAAGGACAACTTCAACTTACCCAGCATCAGCATGGCTGTCACAATAATGTTGGTAGCCAGGGCAAAGCAGCAGAAAACTATGTGACTGCCTTTACCAAAACGTGCTTTGATCACTTGTAAGAAAGTTTTAGCACCCGGTGCTCTGGTCTTTATCTGGACTCCCAGCATCGAGAAAAGAAGGATCTGAAACATCATCATCATGAGTGTCATGTTAGAGGCTTTAAGAAACTAATACAGTGGCGCATGTTCAAGTGCACTTACATGTGACTAGCTTCATGCAATGTGCACTTTTGGTATGTAGGAAAGTAAAAGTAAAGTACCCCAGTAACGCCAAGTGGCGTATAGGGAATATGGTGTTAGTGACCGTAAATTTTACAGACCTTCAGCACACGATTAGTGAGGTAATGTGGTCGGTATTACGCCCGTGCCACTTTACTTTCCCAGAAAAAATTCGGTACTCATTTAAGGCTGGGTGAATCCGGAGCCGTCGGTTGGGATTGAACCCTACCTCTTGTCCTTTGTGATCTAGTTCACTAACCACTGAGCTATCGCGGCTCCACTTCTCTTGGTACGTGTAAAAGATTAATTCAAATCAATCTTTAAAGTCTTTGTGGTGATAATATTTTACTATTCCACTAATCAAAAGCAACTTTCCAAAAAATGAAGAAGGTACCGTGCAATCCATTTTTAACTGTGTAAACAGGAAAAAGAGTTCTTAAATATTATGTGGACCCTGTCTAATCATATGGATGTGACTCATGGACAATATAACAACATAGAAAGAAAATCACTGGAAGCTGTAGGATTGTGCTTTTACAGATAAATGGTGTTGTGCTACAATGTCAATCCTGGACCCCAGATGCATGAACAATAAGAAAAATAATCTTTAATGGGATGAAATGTGTTCGACGAAGGACAGGAAACAGTCTGAGAGATAAGATCAGAAATGAAGAACTTGGAAAAAAAAGGTAGCAATAACAACCGCCATAGATTATATAAAGAAACAACAGATAAAAAGAATTGGCCACGTGTCAAGGCAGAAAGATCAATACACAACACAACGAGGCTTCAATAAACGTTGCGAGAACATCAGATTCAAAGGCTAACAACGAAGAAAAAAAGATTGATTGACAGAATATTAGAAACACTAGGAAACATAACAGCAGTAGACGCGAACAGAAGAGCAAAGGAGCGCAAATTATATCTCCCCTCGACGCTGAAAGGCAAATGAAGAAGGAAAGGAGAAGAAGAACGGAAGAATATTTAGAATATCATGGACAGCTAAGAAGAGTAATGAAAACGTTCTGAAAGAGGCCAAAGCAAAATAAGAGCTAATTTTCGATATTAACAAGAAACAATCATCATATTTTGGCCATGTAATGAGAAGGGAACAGCTGGAATATAATGTGACAAATGAGAAAACTGAGAAAGAAGAGATAAAGGAAAGCATAGAGAAAATATACCAGACAGCTTTAGAGAATGGCTTTGGCTGAAGGTCAACAACAGAAACGATAAATAACTGTCGAGATTGAGAGTTATGGAGAGAAATGATCACCTACGCTAGCAGCCTTGGTACTTGATGATGATGATACCAGATTTGATAACATTTTATTGCACCTTTTATTCCTGACTTTATAATCAGCCAAAAGTCCAACTATTTTACAATATTCCTCACTACAAGCGTGTCAGGCTACACCATTACAATAAAGCTTCACGCTGGTCCTCACACACAAAGTCGGTTGAACAAAGGTATTGTGTTTGGAATGTCCAGCTGGTTAGAATAAAAACACCACTTTACCCGTTAGCCAACGCGAATGGGCAGGAGCTGTGACAAGAGTGAAGCGGATACAGGGAATTCTCGACTGCATTTGAACTGATTCCATGAAAGCTCCCAGAACGCTTTGAACATTACACCACTAACAAATGGCTTTACCGATGGCACACAGCGTCAATCTGCCAGGATGGCTACTGTTTTATGCTTTTTGTAGTTAATTCTGTTTTTATTTCCAGAATATAGCCTCTTTCCATACGTTTCGACGCACTGTACACCACTCTCAATTTGATTAGTGTGAACCGTCATCAAGCCATATTCTTTTTACATGTCTTGTATCATCTTGATATTGGTGAAATCTAATACCTTGTTCAATTATCTAAAAAAAACATATGTTATATGTTAGATAAAAGTAGATATCAAGATTGATTCTTAAAACCATTAAAAATATATTGTCTCTGAAATCTCTTCTGTTGCGTTAATAAAAAAGCTTCCGTACGGAAAGAGTTAAAGTTAAACTGTCCATCCTTACTGAACTAATACGTTTGTTAAAATTAAAGCGTCAACCGTCATTGATATGTTATTAAATGATGACGTGTTAATACAGCAGCGACCGGCACCAGTACTGCGATGTTCGTCCAGCCTCACGACATCTTTCTGCCGGTGTGATCAAAATAGCGATTGTACTAATGGTGGACACTTCCTGTGAGGATCAGACAAGAGTTTGGACTATTCATGGACACTTCCTGTGTGATCAGCAAAGAAATTATACAAGTCATGGACACTTCCTGTGTGATCAGAAAAGAAATTATACAAGTCATGGACACTTCCTGTGTGATCAAAAAATAAATTATACAAGTCATAGATACTTCCTGTGTGATCAAAAAAGAAATTATACAAGTCATAGACACTTCCTGTGTGATCAGAAAAGAAATTATACAAGTCATGGACACTTCCTGTGTGATCAGAAAATAAATTATACAAGTCATGGACACTTCCTGTGTGATCAGAAAATAAATTATACAAGTCATGGACACTTCCTGTGTGATCAGAAAAGAAATTATACAAGTCATGGACACTTCCTGTGTGATCAGAAAATAAATTATACAAGTCATAGACACTTCCTGTGTGATCAGAAAATAAATTATACAAGTCATGGACACTTCCTGCGTGATCAGAAAAGAAATTATACAAGTCATGGACACTTCCTGTGTGATCAAAAAGAAATTATACAAGTCATAGACACTTCCTGTGTGATCAAAAAGAAATTATACAAGTCATGGACACTTCCTGTGTGATCCGAAAATAATTTAGATTACTCATGGACACACCCAATGGATCGGGTGGACATCATCAATGCACTCCGAGATATGGAAAGAGCACATGACTTTGATGACTACAAATCCACGTCACTCCTTCGGATGAAAGAGATGGGAGTTAAGATGGGCACAGCCATTAATGAAAAACTTAGTGATCGTGTAGGAAAACGTATCAACCAACACAGAACTGGAGTCGTCAGTCGCTGGACACAGCGGGATTTGCTGAGGAGGGGATCTGAGCACCTATGGGTATGTTTGAAGTGCAATGATGATGACCCGCAAATAACTCAATAACTCAATAACTTCCTGTGTGATCAGAAAAGAATTTGGATTACTCATGAACACTTCCTGTGTGATCAAAAATGAAATTATACAAGTCATGGACACTCCATGTGTGAGCAAAAAAGAATTCTGATTATTCATGGACACTCCCTGTGTGATCAGAAAAGAATTTGGATTACTCATGGACACTTTGGAAGTAACGATGTTCCTCCTGACATCGGATATAAGAACACAATTAAATTTGCTAACGTTCAAGCAAGATAATGCAATTTTGTGTGTCTTGTATTTCCCATTTTCCTACAAGTTTGAACACAACATTTGATTTTCAATAAAAACTCAGATCCGAATACCCCATTGTGGTCTTTATATTAGGTCCTATATGCCCCACTCCCACTTTCCCCCACCCCCTCCCGGCAGATCACGTGAATGAGATGATGTAGTAAAGGTAGTAGATAGTTGACCTAACAAATATAACTTATGGCTCCCAACCAAACAAAGCACAGACTTGTTTCTTTCGTAAGCTGTAAATGTTCTTCCATATATTTGATGGCAGTTGGTGGCTGCCCATATTGATCAACATGGATAGAGATCTCACATGCTAGACTTTCAAAATGGAATCAAAGGGCAGGAAGGAAAATCAGTAACATAAGAAATATTGCCACTACTGTTGTGCAAACATTATATAATTCTCCTCAGATTTTCTCGAGATTCTCGCGGGGGATATTGAAGTACCAATGGAGTCGTCCGGTGTGCAGTGATAATGATCATACCAACAAACATTATAATTGAGAGAAAACAACAAATGATAAATAGTTGATTTTTATAATTCATCTGACATGATTAAGGGAGCCGCGATAGCTCAGTGGTTAGTGAACTGGACTACAAAAGACAAGAGGTAGGGTCGATCCCAACCGTCGGTTTCAGGTTCTCCTAACCTTTAATGGGTACCGGATTTTTTTATGGGAAAATAAAGCGGCACGGGCGTAATACCGACCACATTACCCCAAAAATCATGTGCCACAGGTCTGTAAAATGTATAGTCACTAATAGCATATTCCCTATACGCCACTTGACGTGACAGGGGTACTTTACTTTTTTTTTGTTGACATAATTAAACAGCGTGTTTCACATGCCAGAAAAGGAGATTATAACACTTGATGTAAGTTGGTTAAGGCAGAGAGGAATGTTACTGGAAACATCGGAACGAGAATCGACGGTATGTTCAAAACTATTGGAAGTACAAAGATGCAATATATAAATGAGGGACATACAATCAAACAGTTTGATCGCATCATGGGAGTACAGCAACAACTGTTGCTACCCACATACATGACTTGAGAGCAAACACAGACAAAATCATATAAATCCTGCAACGGTTAGACCTAACAACAGCCATTGTGACACACGCGTTTCTTGGAGGGCGCTGCTCGGGTTCAGCGCCGGTGCATTGTGATAGTGTTACCGACGACGATCTTTACAGCGGCTTCGAAGTGTTCATCATGAGCTGCGCACCTTTTGTTAAAACGCAACACGTTCAATAGATGTCCTGTCAAATCAGGATTGAACACTTTGTTGGTTGCTGGAACGAAGGCATATGGAAAAGTCCTGTCTGACGTGACATAAATCCGTTCTAAAGACTGAAGTTCCTGTCATACTCTTATTCTTTATTACTGCATTGCTATTAAGAGATCACCATTACTGTATTGCCTTTGAATGACCAACATAGTTGCATTGTCTTGTCTTTTACTTTCTTTAGGGAATTAATGTTGTGTAATCTTTCTTTATTATTATCTTTATGGGAATATTTTAAATTATTGAATTATCTTCATAAGTAACCGATTGTTGTATTGACTAAAGGACAGCATTGTTGTTCTGTCATTAGAAAGATAACAATGTTTGTTGCATTATTTTGGGAAAGACAGATCGGTTTTCCGCTTAGTAATGAAATAATAAAGTAGCTATTTCTTTCTCTACATCCATATGCAGTATATTGAAGATATATAAATATTGTAAAAAAAGTAAACAAAATTAAAGTACCCACGTCACGCCAAGTGACATATAGGGAATATGATGTTAGTGATCATAAATTTTACAGACCTTCGGCACATGATTTTTGGGGTAATTTGGTCGGTATTACGCCCATGCCGCTTTACTTTCCCAGAAAAAAATCCGGTACCCATTAAAGACTGGGTGAACCGGTGCCGTCGGTTGGGATCGAACCCTACCTCTTGTCCTTTGTAGTCCAGTTCACTAACTACTGAGTTATCGCGGTTCCCATATATACAATTCTTTTGTTCACGATACCTATCTAGTCTTTATGTGAACTTTATGAAATAATCTCATCTATTGCCATTTCTGATATCATCGACTGTTATGATGACCACACATCATTATCCTGAGGTCGCAAGTCTTTTGCAGAACGTTGCATTCATCACAGCCCGTCTGAAAGAATCTCTGTCACTAGCCACATCTCTCACAGAACGTTGCATTCATCACAGCCCGTCTGAAAGAATCTCTGTCACTAGCCACATCTCTCACAGAACGTTGCATTCATCACAGCCCGTCTGAAAGAATATCTGTCTCTAGCCAGATCTCTCACTTCTTATGTTGTCATATGTTCAAGTTCTCCGTGATGTTTTAAAACCACCTTCTTCTTGGTCGTCACCTGATGTGTGACCAATGACCCATCCCTTCCACTGTTGTTCTTTCCAGCCCGATTTGTCTTTTGATGTGACCATAGTATTTTAATTTCCTCTGTAGAATGGTGTTTAAATCTTGTAATCTGTCTTCATTGCACTTTTTCATAAATCCAAGTGTCTTATGTTGGTTTTTTTTTTTCAGTAGCAGTTTAGCAGTTTGGTTTCAATGAATCGATTTTCTCCCTTGCTGTTTTCGAGATTGTCCATGATTCACAATCGTATGTTGCTATCGGGAAAATACATGTCCTTTGTAAATTTAAGTTTACTTACTTGCAGGTCTTGTGCCACTTGTTCTTCATGGCGTTTAATTTTTTTATGCTAATCTTCTTTTGATCTCTTTCTGGCAGTCTCCATTGTTAGTTACTACAGATCCCAGATATTCATAGTTTGTTACAATTTCAAGTTCTTCACTGTTGATGCTGATTTTGAGTTCGCTTTTTGTTTTGTTAATCATTATCACATTCGTCACATGAATGGATTGTCACATTCTAGTTAAATCAAAGCGCCATTCAGATTTCATCTTCGTCACATACCCACACGTTCAATGCGAAACGAAGTTCGATTTCTATCCCGATATAAAGAGAAAAAGGGAGCCGCCATAGCTCAGTGGTTAATGAACTGGACTACAAAGGACAAGAGGTAGGGTTCGATCCCAACTGACGGCTCCGGGTTCACCCAACCTTAAATGGGTACCGAAGTTTTTCTTGGAAAGTAAAGCGGCACGGGCGTAATACCGACCACACTACCCCAAAAATCATGTGTCGAAGGTCTGTAAAATTTATTGTCACTAACACCATATTCCCTATACGCCACTTGGCGTGACGGGGACACTTTACTTTTTTATAAAGAGAAAAGAAATGCAATCCTCAGCTCACGAACAATAACGACAGTATAAGATGAATCGATATACAACTCGGCTTGATAACTGACTACGCCGTGTACTACTGAATCCAAACAAACACGTACCTTTTTGGAATCCCCAGGGGAAAAGACAAAGAGGAAGACTTAAGAATTCTTGGAGAAGACAGATAAAAGCAGAGATGAAGATGATGGGGAAGACATGGAATAATCTTTAAAAAAATGGCAGGAAACAGAACAACTTGGAAGGTGTTTGTTGAAGACCTATGCTCCACAGGGAGCTGAAAGGTAGCAGAAGAACAAGATCAATCGATATACAACACGGCTTTGATAACTGACTACGCCAGGTACTACTGAATCTAAACAAACACGAACCTGATTAAGATCTTTGAAGAGCAATGAGAAAACTGCAATATTTTCTACTACTCACTTACGAAGCCACGATAACTAAGTGTTTGTATTTCATTCATATGTTTTCTTCACTTCACTGATTAATTAAATCATCTCATCAGATCTTGACCAGGTCCTTATTTATTTTAATATGAAACTGTTTATTTGTGTACAGGCTTTTAAAATGTATTAAATTCAAAATATGTGAAATAAAAATATTTTCACAAATAATATAATAGCAATTTCAAAATAATACATTAGTGTACAATATGTGTCAGATAATAATAACGATTGTAGGAAATACGTAGTGTTATTTAACTATAGTTAACTCTGATATGATTAATGAAGGAAGTGTGTTTAACATCTTCAAGTAATGAGATGAGACACAGCGAAGACGATGGCGGTAGATAGGGCACACACCGCGGAAGTCATCTGAGAGTATTAATCAACAAGCCCTTTTTTGAAATCCCCATGGAAAAAAGACAAAGAGGAAGACCAAAATATTCATGGAGTGGACAGATGGAAGCAGAGATGAAAATGATGTGGAAGACCATGACCGTAATTATCGTTAAAAAAAGCCAGTGACAGAACGGCTTGGAAAGTGTTTGTTGAAGACATATGCTCTACCGGGAGCTGAAAGATAAAAGAAGTTATGAGATGGAGTGATAGTGAATAGTGAGAGAGTTGTTTGGTTAATAGTATTTTCGTTATATAAATAGGCAGATGAATTGACGGTCAGACAGATGGAGACCTACAGACAGAATCAATAGATACATCGATATACGAACAGAGATAGATAGATAGACAGACAGACAGACAGAAAGACAAATAGATAGATTAGATAGATAGATAGATAGATAGATAGATAGATAGATAGATAGATAGATAGATAGATAGATAGATAGATAGATAGATAGATAGATAGATAGATAGATAGATAGATAGATAGATAGATAGATAGATAGATAGATACAGCCAGACAGACAGACAAATAGATAGATAGATAGATAGATAGATAGATAGATAGATAGATAGATAGATAGATAGATAGATAGATAGATAGATAGATAGATAGATAGATAGATAGATAGATAGATAGATAGATAGATAGATAGATAGATAGATAGATAGATAGATAGTCGGACAGACGAATGGAGCGACGCCGGACGGATGGATAGATAGATTCATATTTGGATTTATTGACTGATTGATTCACTGATTGTTATGTACAGTTCTATGCTTCCATAACAAGAACCAACTGTATATGGTCTAAAATGCAACATTTTTTTGTTGAATACAAAATCATTCATCATCATCATCATTGAGTGCCGTCTCCGCATCGAAGGTTGGCTACCATGGAGCGCCATTCCACTCTGTCTCTTGCTTTGATGGTGCAGATTGCCATAGGCTGACTTGTCCATCTTTTGATGTTACTTGTCCATGTTAGTCTTAGTCTGCCTCTGCTTCTTTTACCTTGTATTTTCCCTCCTAATATTACTTTTATTAGACTGTTGTGTCTTTTAACATGACCAACAAATTTCATTTGTCTTGCTCTAATTGTGTTTAGTAGTTATTTCTTCATTTTTAGTTGTTTTTTAACTTCCTCGTTTGTTTTCTTTTCTTTCCATAAAATTCTACCTATTCTTCTATAAATCCACATTTCAAAGGCCTCAATTTTCTGTTCTGTTTTCTGGTCTAATGTCCATGTTTCTGCACCATATAGAATATTGAGAAGATGTAACATTTTGCTATTCTTAATTTTAGCCCTGGTGTTATTTGTTTTGATGTTAGTATATTTTTCATGGCATTGAAATTACTTTTTGCCATTCCTATTCTTTTATTTATTTCAGTTGTACATTTTCCATCACTGGTTATAGTATATCCCAGATAGTTGTAGCTCTGGACTGTCTCTAGATGTATTCCTTCAACTTTGATATTTAATTGTAGGTCTTGTAAATTTTCTTTGTTTATGATCATAGTTTTAGTCTTTTTGATATTCATATATAGTCCATTTTTTTGCTTGTCATGTTTATTACATTAAGCAATTGTTGTAGATCTTTAGGATTTTCTGCTAGTAGTACAGTATCATCAGCATACCTTAGGTTATTGATTATCTTCCCATTAATGTTAAGGCCTGGCATCTCATTGATGTTTTTAAATATTTGCTCAGTGTATAAATTGAACAAGCTTGGTGATAGGATGCATCCTTGTCTTATTCCTCTTTTTATATCAATCTATATCAATATATATTCATGACAAAATAATTATATTTTTTTAATACCGATTGTCATTGCCGTTAAATATGAGCGGTGTTTTCTAAGATTAAAAAGTAACATAAAACATATATTGAAACCATCATTCTTATTCATTTCTCAAGTATATAACGATGTTTTGATTGATTCATGACCCAAAGGCCTAGGAGTCTCTGCTATTTGGCCCATTGTCATGGTGCTATTTACGACAAGTGCTTTGCTTTTTATACGGTGACCACACTATCTGCTAGTGAATGATAATATATTGTTTCTAAAATCTCTAGTACTGGACACTGAAATGATATCGATCACGTGTTATGTACTTAATTGGTGTCTGTGTGATTTCGCACGTTTGCAAATACATAGATACAAACAGACATTACCCGTTGCGTATAGTTGAGGTAACCTATACAATATCCTCCACTCCACATATTTTTAGAACCCTTCCACCTGTGTTTTATCCCTTCCAATAGCTGGTCAATTACACTGGGTATCCTGCGCGTACTGACCCTTGTTTACTTTCTTCTGGCCACATCACAATACGCAGGAACACATTTTTATTTGTATTTCTCATTCTAGTTAAAAATTATTTTGTTTTAGATACTTCATTGTTAGTTAGCTACGTCGGGCTAATTTTATTTACTTACATATCTGTGTGTGTTGTCTGCTGTTCCTGCTGAAGGCCTATTTAACCGAAATGTCATTCTAATGTTAATGTGGCCACTTTCGACTTGTCAGATGGTCTAGTGGAGGCTTTGCTGTTTTTTTTTTTTTTTTTGAGGTTTAGTTTTTGTCGAACAGCTTCTCTCGTGGCTAAATCTACCAATGTTTGACAAACACACGTGGTCACAGAATGAACAAGTCAGGACCACTGATCCGCAGGGTGTTCCATCATTTTTCATGAGAATTTTCTCTTCTAAGTTTTGCCTTAGCACAGTCTCAAATGATCTTATACTATTCCTTATACATGCTCTCCATGATGTGCGATCACTTGCCAGATGTTCCCAGTCATTTTCACAGATGGAGAAGTCATTCAGAGATGATTTACAGATATCTTAATATCGTAGTTTAGGTCTGCTGATTTGTCTTTGTTCGTGTGTTAGTTCACCATATAGTACTTGCCTAGGAATGCGCTTTTCTTCCATTCACTGGACATGCCCCAGCCATCCGTGTCTTCGACTTCTGAGCAAATACAAACTAATGTGTCTTCTAATGTATGTTCTAATGTATGTTCTAATGTATGTTCTAATGTATGATCTAATGCATGTTCTAATGTATGTTCTAATGTATGTTCTAATGCATGTTCTAATGTATGTTCTAATGCATGTTCTAATGCATGTTATAATGTATTTTCTAATGTATGTTCTAATGCATATTCTAATGTATGTTCTAATGCATGTCCTAATATTTGCTCTAATATATGCTCTAATGTATGTTCTGTATGTTCTAATGTATGTTCCAATGCATGTTCTAATGTATGTTCTAATGCATGTTCTAATGCATGTTCTAATGTATGTTTTAATGCATGTTCTAATGTATGTTCTAATGCATGTTCTAATGTATGTTCTAATGCATGTTCTAATGTATGTTCTAATGTATGTTCTAATGCATGTTCTAATGTATGTTCTAATGTATGTTCTAATGTATGTTCTAATGCATGTTCTAATGTATGTTCTAATGCATGTTCTAATGTATGTTCTAATGCATGTTCTAATGTATGTTCTAATGTATGTTCTAATGCATCTTCTAATGTATGTTCTAATGTATGTTCTAATCTATGGTCGAATGCATGTTCTAATGTATGTTCTAATGCATGTTCTAATGTATGTTCTAATGTATGTTCTAATGCATGTTCTAATGTATGTTCTAATGCATGTTCTAATGTATGTTCTAATGCATGTTCTAATGTATGTTCTAATGCATGTTTTAATGTATGTTCTAATGCATGTTCTAATGTATGTTCTAATGCATGTTCTAATGTATGTTCTAATGCATGTTCTAATGTATGTTCTAATATGTTCTAATGTATGTTCTAATGCATGTTCTAATGTATGTTCTAATGCATGTTCTAATGTATGTTCTAATGCATGTTCTAATGTATGTTCTAATGCATGTTCTAATGTATGTTCTAATGCATGTTCTAATGTATGTTCTAATGCATGTTCTAATGCATGTTCTAATGTATGTTCTAATGCCTGTTCTAATGTATGTTCTAATGCATGTTCTAATGTATGTTCTAATGCATGTTCTAATGTATGTTCTAATGCATGTTCTAATGTATGTTCTAATGCATGTTCTAATGTTTGTTCTAATGCATGTTCTAATGTTTGTTCAAATGCATGCCGTCCATTAATTACGTGAAGTTTTAACAATCCCATTTGTTTCTACTTTTGTCCATTTCTCCTTTACAATCAGTTTTAAGGGGGTGCGTGTGGCCGTGCGGCTAAAACCACTGCCCCGCTGGCTGAAAAGCCGACGTACGGTGTTCGAAGCCCGCGGTAGACAGAAAGGATTTTTTCTATCGGGGGTGAAATAAAAATCCTGAGTCTCACACGTCGTGGCGACTGCTTGGCCAAGTGGCCTTTATCCCTCTGGTTCTATCATTGCCCCCGTCATACACCAGCAATGGTACTATGTTACGTAAAGATAGTTTTTTAAAAATCAGTTTTACAATCAGCTTTACAATTAGCTTTACAATCAGCTTTACTGCAGCTTCACCTTTATATGCATTTCTTTGTCTTGGCCCCGTACTCAACTTGTGTTAGTGCTCCTGTGTTGTGGTTGGATCATGATCAGCGATCTATTATGTTCTAGATGTTGCTTCATCATTCCTTAATTCTTGCCGTGAGCTGTTTCTTTCAGAAGGTTTGTGGTTTGGGGGATTTAGGATGAGCATGTGTATGTAGAGGGGGCCGCTATAGCTCCGTGGTTAGTGAACTGAACAACAAAAGACAAGTGGCCGAGTTCGATCCTGATCGACGGCTTCCGGGTTCACCCAGCCTGAAATGGGTACTGGATTTTTTTTCCCTGGGAAAGTAAAGCGACATGGGCGAAATACCGACCACATTACTCCACAAATCACGTGCTGAAGGTATGTAACAATTATGATCACTAACACCATATTCCTCAAACGGCACATGGCGTGACGGGGTACTTTACTTTACTTTTTATCTGTGTGTGACTGAACTTTTGTATGTAGATCTGTCCTCTAAAAAAACGAAAAGTACCCCCGTCACGCCAAGTGGCGTATAGGGAATATGATGTTAGTGATCATAACTTTTACTGACCTTCGGCACATTATTTTTGGGGTAATGTGATCGGTATTACGTCCGTGACGCTTTACTTTCCCAGAAAAAAATCCGGTACCCATTAAAAGTTGGGTGAACCCGGAAGCTTTCGGTTGGGTTCGAACCCTACCTCTTGTCCTTTGTAGTCCAATTCACTAACCACTGAGCTATCGCGGCTCCCAGATCTGTCCTCTAGTGTACTTTAATATTAGCTAATTGTTTGTAGTTTTATTGGCGTTTTGCTATTCTCAATTAGATGTTTGACGTCATCATTAACTGTTTGCTGTTCTCATTAATTATTTGATGCACGTTCTCATTAGCTGTTTGAAGAAACAATCATCATTTTTTGGCCATGTAATGAGAAGAGAACAGCTGGAGTATATTGTAACAACTGGAAAAATCGAGGGACGAAGAGATAGAGAGCAAAGAGAAAAGATACCAGACAGTTTAAGAGAATGGCTTGGTAGAAGGTCAACAACAGAAATGATAAATAACTGTCAATATCGAAATTTGTGTAGAGACATGATCACCTACGCCAGCAGGTACGGTACTTGATGACTAAGAATGATTAGAGAACTAAAATGGACAGAACTAGCGCCAAATAAATCTACAAGAGAAGAAAACAGGACATAAAAAAATTGCATGTTTTGCTATATAAGTACAGGCGTGGAAAGAACATTATTGGTGGACTTCTTCTGAGTCCCGTTCTGTAAATGTTATAATGTATCGTGTGTGGGTACGGTTTGGAAGTGGCAATTAAGAGGAACTATAAGTTAGTTTTGTTCACCCGCTGTCACAGAAGAACAATCAACACGCGTGCTATTCAACATATGCTGAAAGAGATAAATCACCTTTGGGACTGACATGTGTGTATAAGAATGTTCTCCAGACTAATCACTGATAAAACGGGTACATGATTATCAATTCATTGAGATCAATAATACGTGAAACCATGGCTATCATTCTCGATAGTGTACTCACTAGATCAAGAATGAACGATCATCGTATCATAGGGTTTAATGTGAGACATACAAACCGACCACTACGATTTGTTGAGGTCTCTGTTGACCAATTAAACACAATTTATAACCCACGAACAGAGAATGCAGCTTGATCACTGGGTGGTCACGCTAATGAGACACGAACATCCGCTTCTTCTGATGTTTACATATATAGACAGAAATAGACCAGATATTTGCTTTGAGTACTACATTTCAATTACACTGTAATATTGTTTATTTATATATGTTATATAGTTTTTTTATATGTTATATAGCTTATATGTTATATAGCTTTTAAACGGCTTGGTATATAGCCGTTGATCAGAGGTTTAACAAGCAACTATGGTAAAAACGATGTTGTTAATGAAACGTAGACCTGATACAGATTCGACTCCCTCAATGAGATAGAGCTGCTTGCAAAGAACAGAGACAAATGGCGAGATTTGATAAACTATCTTTAAAAGAAAACTGCTAGAACAAAAATTCAGATATGAGAAGGTGTATCTTGGTCTACGCCCTATGGGCCGGCAACGGCTCGAAAGATCAATAGATAGATAGATAGATAGATAGATAGATAGATAGATAGATAGATAGATAGATAGATAGATAGATAGATAGATAGATAGATAGATAGATAGATAGATAGATAGAAAGATAGATAGATAGATAGATAGATAGATAGATAGATAGATAGATAGATAGATAGATAGATAGATAGATAGATAGATAGATAGATAGATAGATAGATAGATAGATAGATAGATAGATAGATAGATAGATAGATAGATAGATAGATAGATATATGTTATATGGGTATATAATTTTTTGGTTGATGAATGTGATCAAGAGAGGATGAAGGTAGCTTATAATCATATGTGTGTGCCATGCGATTATTATGTTGTCTCTTTATTATTGTTTTGCCCAAACCGTATACATATTCCAGACTTAAAGTAGATGTAAAGGATGCCTTGTAATATGCATAATGAAGGAGGAGAGTGACGTGTTAAATTCCTCTGGAGGCGAATGCGCGCCTCCCAGCTCCAGATCTGGAAGTTGTCAGCGACCCACAGCTGATGGCTTGCGCCAGGATCGGTGAACCAAAACCATCCAGGCCCTGCTCCACCTCTCCGTGATGCCTCCAGTAACAGACTAACCTGTCTAGTCTGGCCAAGCGAGCAGGGATCGAAGAGGGAAGACAACCCGGTACTCAAAAATGTCGTACTGAAGTCGGATGTGTTGGGCCGAAAGGCGCAAATATAACAGTTATACTGCAAACCACAACACAACGCAGACACGTCCACTTACGTCCTTTTAAGGGCGGATGATGAAGAGGAATTCTACAGTCTACGAATACTCTAGAATACTTTAGTCATCGGGCGAATGTAAGCAAATTCCTCTTATTTAGCTACAATATATGGGTGTCAAATAGTCAGTGCTCATAACTTTTATGTTCTTATCTTGATAAGCCAAATACCCTACCTTCTTTTTCTTCATCAAGATTGCTTAAAGGAATGAACAAAATATACAGAAACTATAGAGCGGGGTGTTACCATGTTTAAGTGTTTAAGTTACCATGTTTAAGTGTTTAAGTTACCATGTTTAAGTGTTTAAGTTACCATGTTTAAGTGTTTAACTTATCATGTTTAAGTGTTTAAGTTACCATGTTTAAGTGTTTAAGTTACCATGTTTAAGTGTTTAAGTTACCATGTTTAAGTGTTTAAGGTTATGGTTTATTTTTTTTTTTTTTTTTTTTTTTTTTTTTTTTTTTGCGTTCGTCAGCTTTTACCTCTGACGAAGTCCCTAGAGACTAGGAACTGAAAATTGCGTGTTAATCCGTTTTTCCCTGGCAGCCGTGTGCACAGGGGTCCCTCGCCGCACCGGCAGATAATTCCGTCTTCGGAGTTACACATATATTTTTTTTTTCGTCGATGAGTAATTGACACTTCAAGCCGGGCATCGTTACTGAGCTCATGGGTGGTTACCGCAGAGAGAAATCATCAATAAAAATCTCAACTGGTGCAGCAGGGATTTAAAGGATATGGTAGAGACAGTGGTAGAAATACATGGCGATGCACGCGATACAGTAATAATTGTATAGAAGAGCAAGCACAGGAAATGTATTTTTAAATCTACAAGGTTGTGTTAATAATGTAACACATAATCGACATATAATAAATAATATGGACCATACTTCGATGCTAACGGTATCTGCACAGATGACACACAACCACGGTCCTGCACAGATGACACACAACCACGGTCCTGCACAGATGACACACAACCACATACCTGCACAGATGACACACAACCACATACCTGAACAGATGACACACAACCACGTACCTGCACAGATGACACACAACCACATACCTGCACAGATGACACACAACCATGTACCTGCACAGATGACACACAACCACGGTCCTGCACAGATGACACACAACCACGGTCCTGCACAGATGACACACAACCACGTACCTGCACAGATGACACACAACCACGGTCCTGCACAGATGACACACAACCACGTACCTGCACAGATGACACACAACCACATACCTGCACAGATGACACACAACCACGTACCTGCACAGATGACACACAACCATGTACCTGCACAGATGACACACAACCACGTACCTGCACAGATGACACACAACCACATACCTGCACAGATGACACACAACCACGTACCTGCACAGATGACACACAACCATGTACCTGCACAGATGACACACAACCACGTACCTGCACAGATGACACACAACCACGTACCTGCACAGATTACACACAACCACGTACCTGCACAGATGACACACAACCATGTACCTGCACAGATGACACACAACCACGTACCTGCACAGATGACACACAACCACGTACCTGCACAGATGACACACAACCACGCACCTGCACAGATGACACACAACCACATATCTGCACAGATGACACACAACCACATATCTGCACAGATGACACACAACCACGCACCTGCACAGATGACACACAACCACATATCTGCACAGATGACACACAACCACGTACCTGCACAGATGACACACAACCACGTACCTGCACAGATGACACACAACCACGTACCTACACAGATGACACACAACCACGTACCTGCACAGATGACACACAACCACGTACCTGCACAGATGACACACAACCACGCACCTGCACAGATGACACACAACCACATATCTGCACAGATGACACACAACCACATATCTGCACAGATGACACACAACCACGCACCTGCACAGATGACACACAACCACGTACCTGCACAGATTACACACAACCACGTACCTGCACAGATGACACAACCACGTACCTGCACAGATGACACACAACCACGTACCTGCACAGATGACACACAACCACGTACCTGCACAGATGACACACAACCATGTACCTGCACAGATGACACACAACCACATACCTGCACAGATGACACACAACCACGTACCTGCACAGATGACACACAACCACGTACCTGCACAGATGACACGCAACCATGTACCTGCACAGATGACACACAACCACATACCTGCACAGATGACACACAACCACGTACCTGCACAGATGACACACAACCATGTACCTGCACAGATGACACACAACCATGTACCTGCACAGATGACACACAACCACGTACCTGCACAGATGACACACAACCACGTACCTGCACAGATGACACACAACCACGTACCTGCACAGATGACACACAACCATGTACCTGCACAGATGACACACAACCACGTACCTGCACAGATGACACACAACCACGTACCTGCACAGATGACACACAACCACGCACCTGCACAGATGACACACAACCACATATCTGCACAGATGACACACAACCACATATCTGCACAGATGACACACAACCACGCATCTGCACAGATGACACAACCACGTACCTGCACAGATGACACACAACTGCGCACCTGCACAGATGACACACAACCACGTACCTGCACAGATGACACACAACCACGCACCTGCACAGATGACAAACAACCACGTACCTGCACAGATGACACAACCACGTACCTGCACAGATTACACACAACCACGTACCTGCACAGATGACACACAACCAAGTACATGCACAGATGACACAACCACGTACCTGCACAGATGACACACAACCACGTACCTGCACAGATTACACACAACCACGTACCTGCACAGATGACACACAACCACGTACCTGCACTGATTACACACAACCACGTACCTGCACAGATTACACACAACCACGTACCTGCACAGATGACACACAACCACGTACCTGCACAGATTACACACAACCACGTACCTGCACAGATTACACACAACCACGTACCTGCACAGAATACACACAACCACGTACCTGCACAGATGACCCACAACCACGTACCTGCACAGATGACACAACCACGTACCTGCACAGATGACACACAACCACGTACCTGCACAGATGACACACAACCATGTACCTGCATAGATGACACACAACCATGTACCTGCACAGATGACACACAACCACGGTCCTACACAGATGACACACAACCATGTACCTGCACAGATGACACACACCCATGTACCTGCACAGATTACACACAACCATGTACCTGCACAGATGACACACAACCACGTACCTGCACAGATGACACACAACCATGTACCTGCACAGATGACACACAACCATGTACCTGCACAGATGACACACAAACATGTACCTGAACAGATGACACACAACCACGTACCTGCACAGATGACACACAACCACATACCTGCACAGATGACACACAACCATGTACCTGCACAGATGACACACAACCACGGTCCTGCACAGATGACACACAACCACGGTCCTGCACAGATGACACACAACCACGTACCTGCACAGATGACACACAACCACGGTCCTGCACAGATGACACACAACCACGTACCTGCACAGATGACACACAACCACATACCTGCACAGATGACACACAACCACGTACCTGCACAGATGACACACAACCATGTACCTGCACAGATGACACACAACCACGTACCTGCACAGATGACACACAACCACATACCTGCACAGATGACACACAACCACGTACCTGCACAGATGACACACAACCATGTACCTGCACAGATGACACACAACCACGTACCTGCACAGATGACACACAACCACGTACCTGCACAGATTACACACAACCACGTACCTGCACAGATGACACACAACCATGTACCTGCACAGATGACACACAACCACGTACCTGCACAGATGACACACAACCACGTACCTGCACAGATGACACACAACCACGCACCTGCACAGATGACACACAACCACATATCTGCACAGATGACACACAACCACATATCTGCACAGATGACACACAACCACGCACCTGCACAGATGACACACAACCACATATCTGCACAGATGACACACAACCACGTACCTGCACAGATGACACACAACCACGTACCTGCACAGATGACACACAACCACGTACCTGCACAGATGACACACAACCACGCACCTGCACAGATGACACACAACCACATATCTGCACAGATGACACACAACCACATATCTGCACAGATGACACACAACCACGCACCTGCACAGATGACACACAACCACGTACCTGCACAGATTACACACAACCACGTACCTGCACAGATGACACAACCACGTACCTGCACAGATGACACACAACCACGTACCTGCACAGATGACACACAACCACGTACCTGCACAGATGACACACAACCATGTACCTGCACAGATGACACACAACCACATACCTGCACAGATGACACACAACCACGTACCTGCACAGATGACACACAACCACGTACCTGCACAGATGACACACAACCATGTACCTGCACAGATGACACACAACCACATACCTGCACAGATGACACACAACCACGTACCTGCACAGATGACACACAACCATGTACCTGCACAGATGACACACAACCATGTACCTGCACAGATGACACACAACCACGTACCTGCACAGATGACACACAACCACGTACCTGCACAGATGACACACAACCACGTACCTGCACAGATGACACACAACCATGTACCTGCACAGATGACACACAACCACGTACCTGCACAGATGACACACAACCACGTACCTGCACAGATGACACACAACCACGCACCTGCACAGATGACACACAACCACATATCTGCACAGATGACACACAACCACATATCTGCACAGATGACACACAACCACGCATCTGCACAGATGACACAACCACGTACCTGCACAGATGACACACAACTGCGCACCTGCACAGATGACACACAACCACGTACCTGCACAGATGACACACAACCACGCACCTGCACAGATGACACACAACCACGTACCTGCACAGATGACACAACCACGTACCTGCACAGATTACACACAACCACGTACCTGCACAGATGACACACAACCAAGTACATGCACAGATGACACAACCACGTACCTGCACAGATGACACACAACCACGTACCTGCACAGATTACACACAACCACGTACCTGCACAGATGACACACAACCACGTACCTGCACTGATTACACACAACCACGTACCTGCACAGATTACACACAACCACGTACCTGCACAGATGACACACAACCACGTACCTGCACAGATTACACACAACCACGTACCTGCACAGATTACACACAACCACGTACCTGCACAGAATACACACAACCACGTACCTGCACAGATGACCCACAACCACGTACCTGCACAGATGACACAACCACGTACCTGCACAGATGACACACAACCACGTACCTGCACAGATGACACACAACCACGTACCTGCATAGATGACACACAACCATGTACCTGCACAGATGACACACAACCACGGTCCTACACAGATGACACACAACCATGTACCTGCACAGATGACACACACCCATGTACCTGCACAGATTACACACAACCATGTACCTGCACAGATGACACACAACCACGTACCTGCACAGATGACACACAACCATGTACCTGCATAGATGACACACAACCATGTACCTGCACAGATGACACACAACCATGTACCTGCACAGATGACACACAACCATGTACCTGCACAGATGACACACAACCATGTACCTGCACAGATGACACACAACCACGGTCCAACACAGATGACACACAACCATGTACCTGCACAGATGACACACAACCATGTACCTACATAGATGACACACAACCATGTACCTGCACAGATGACACACAACCATGTACCTGCACAGATGACACACAACCACGGTCCTACACAGATGACACACAACCATGTACCTGCACAGATGACACACAACCATGTACCTGCACAGATGACACACAAACATGTACCTGCACAGATGACACACTACCACGTACCTGCACAGATGACACACAACCACGTACCTGCACAGATGACACACAACCACATACCTGCTCAGATGACACACAACCACGTACCTGCACAGATGACACACAACCACGTACCTGCACAGATGACACACAACCACGTACCTGCACAGATGACACACAACCACGTACCTGCACAGATGACACACAACCACATACCTGCTCAGATGACACACAACCACGTACCTGCTCAGATGACACACAACCACATACCTGCTCAGATGACACACAACCACATACCTGCACAGATGACACACAACCACATACCTGCACAGATGACACACAACCACATACCTGCTCAGATGACACACAACCACATACCTGCACAGATGACACACAACCACATACCTGCACAGATGACACACAACCACATACCTGCACAGATGACACACAACCACATACCTGCTCAGATGACACACAATCACGTACCTGCAGTATGAACCTTCTATACCGACTAGAGATTTACAAACGAACTAAGAAATTGTTGGTTAGATAGTGACAGACAGGTTAAGGGGAGTTTAATCTGGATTTTCGATAATTTGAAGGCATGGCTGTTACCAGAAACAGGATTTCACATAATAACGGAATATTGGGCGTGACGATTACTAGACGAAGTGAACTAAGTAGAAGTAAGCTTCCTTTCAGCAACTTTAATTCAAGATGTTCTTTTTACACCAATAGTAAGTCAATGAAAAACTACATTTAAGTACTTCCGGTCAATATGGCGGATAGGCGACAGGAACCGTTTAGGCTCTGTTTGAAAATTGTTCTTGTTGCGGTTTGCTCATATTCCAAGTCCATCTTGCAGCCGGAGCTACTGAGTTTAATGTTCTGTGCACACCGTGCGCTATGTTTAATCCGGATCGTGTTTCGATATTCAGATTGCTTACGATGAATGGTGATATCATATGACGAAGGACAGATAGTTGCGTTCACTTTCGGTGCGGTTACGCCTTATGTCATTTAGCGAGTGCTGTGGCTGCTATAATGTGGACTGCAGCTGCCTTTCTTTGTTTGGATCCTCCGTCAATGAGATGAGATGTTAATTCGGATGATTCCACTGGAACGGGCAGTTGAGCAATTGGTAGGGAATAGGCAAATAATTGCAATGCTGCGGTAAAGCTGGTAGCAAGGAGCCAGTGGTGGGGAGGCATTGTTGTCGTTGTTCCTGTATTCTGAAGAGCCCCACAGGCCGAAACGTCAGTATTGTGTTGTGTTCCTTCCTTGTGAAGCTGTCACCATACCTTAGAGTGTTTAACACTCCCCACCACTGGCTCCCAGTTGAGCAATTATTGAGAATTTTAATTCGTTTGCAGTTATGCCGGGCCTTCGATTAACTATAACAACGTTAGAATTCTACAGACAATGGCAGTCCTGACAGGACTTGACAACCAAATTTGGAAAAACAAAATCATCTCCTATAAACAAAGATCTGATTAGTATCATGTATTACTGTACGCCTGTCAAATGTCGACATTCACCATTGATCTGGAAAGAAGAACCCAGACTTTGGAATAAAAATGGAATAGAAAGATCATGTCCGTTACTTGGACAATATAACGAAGGGCGCAACAAAATCCAACGATGCACAGGAGCAATTATTAACTTACTTTCAATAGTAAGAGAATCCGGATTGTGTTTAGATATTCCGATTGTTTACGATAAATGATGATATCGTATGATGGAGAACAGATGGTTATGTTCACTCTCTGTGTGGTTTCGCCGTGTGTCTTTTTGGCGTGTGCTGAGACTGCTATGGTGGGGACTACAGCTACCTATCTTTGTTTGGCAGATGAAATATTAATTCGGATGATTCTACTGGCACGGGCGGTTGAGCAATTATGGATTTTAATTCGTTTGTAGTGATACCGGGGCCTTCCATAACCCTAACCATAGTAAAAAAACTAAGATGAAAATGGTAGGAAGATGTTGCAAAAACTAGTCTTGTCGCGATCATTTAACGTGGCGCTGCATCAGGCAAAAGGAGACAAGACAGCCAGAAAAAGAGTTGAGAGAAGACAACATCTGAGTGTACACAACTTTAGCCTTCTCCTCATATCAGAAAGAAGTTCTTAATCGTGAAAATTAGAAGGACATTGTGAGCACTTCGTCATGGGTACTCCAATGGTCGTCAAACTTACGAGACTACTTATGCCCCTTTTCTTATATAAGTATACGTTGTTGTTGTTGTTGTCATGAGTGCAGAATCATGTGAGCTGACGACCTAAATCAGTGATATCTGTTTACAATATAACTTCCAAGCGGGGGAACATTTGAGCTTGCGACCTGTGGTCGAAATAGCAAGGTCGACGCCCCACAGCTGAATAAGACCTAACAGTTCTACCTCCTCGTGGTCTCTCCCGGTAACAACGTGCGCCAAAACAGGCTGGCTAACAGAAGGAAAAATTAAAAAATAATAAAAAATTGTATGTTAGAAGCTTTACGTGATAAGTGGACGACACAGACTAAACGACGTTTCGGCCCAATAGGCCTTCAGCAGGAACAAACAAGAAAAATAAACACACAAAACTAATAACGAAACATTCAAAACAAAAATATTCGAAATATGTTAAAGAAAATATCTATCCTGTGTGTATGAAAAGGAAATGGTAACAAAATTGTGGCTAACAGAAGCTGTTCCCTGCAGTAGATGCTACTAATATAGGAGACCCAGTATTATATTACGTCTGGGCTGGTCTAGTAGTTTCCCAGCACAGACTGGAATAGACGAACTCCAAGTTTTCCAGTAAGAGCTGGGAATGTCAAGAAAGCCATTACGACCCGACATATCAATGAGTCAAAGGGCACTCTGTCCGCATCAACTCGTGGCATCAGATCAGCAATAAAAACTTTATGGTCGCTATTTACACAGTTTTTCATGTTTGGTATTCGCAAACCAATAGTCGTTTGAATTTTGAGTTGAATTGCTTGCCTGTGAATTGTTTTATTCGCTCGTTTCATGGTCGCTTGAGACTATTGCTTGCTACCTCTCGTTCCAAAGCATCAGTCTTCAGCACTAATTTATTCTGGATTCCTTTACTAGCCTTCGAGTTTCCCCGACCTCCATGAAAGGCAGCAGTTGTTTGTAGTCAGAAGTTCCTCTCCTGGGAATGAATGCTTGTGTGCTTGCTTGTGTGCTTGCTTGTGTGCTTGCTTGCCTGCTAGTGTGCTTGCTTGTGTGCTTGCTTGCTTGCTTGTGTGCTTGCTTGCTTGTGTGCCTGCTTGTGTGCTTGCGTGTGCTTGCTTGTGTGCTTGCTTGCTTGTGTGCCTGCTTGTGTGCTTGCGTGTGCTTGCTTGTGTGCTTGCTTGCTTGTGTGCCTGCTTGCTTGCTTGCTTGTGTGCTTGCTTGCTTGTGTGCCTGCTTGTGTGCTTGCGTGTGCTTGCTTGTGTGCTTGCTTGCTTGTGTGCTTGCTTGCTTGTGTGCCTGCTTGTTTGCTTGCTTGCTTGCTTGTGTGCTTGCTTGCTTGTGTGCCTGCTTGTGTGCTTGCGTGTGCTTGCTTGCTTGTGTGCCTGCTTGTGTGCTTGCTTGTGTGCTTGCTTGTGTGCTTGCTTGCTTGTGTGCTTGCTTGCTTGCTTGTGTGCCTGCTTGTGTGCTTGCTTGTGTGCTTGCTTGCATGCATTCGCCCGATGACTAAACGAATAAATTCTTCATCATCCGACCTTAAAAGGACGTTAAGTGGGCGTGTTTGCGTTGTGTTGTGGTTTGCAGTAAAAAAAAAAAAAGTAAAGCAACCCCCTCACGCCAAGTGATCCGGTACCCATTAAAGGCTGAGTGAACCCGGAAGCCGTCGGTTGGGATCGAACCTCTTGTCCTTTGTAGTCCAGTCCACTAACCACTGAGCTATCACGGCTCACTGTGGTTTGCAGTATAACTGTAATATTTGCGCCTTTTGGCCCAACACATCCGACTTCAGCACGGTCTCGTGGGAATGTATTCTTAATAAATAAAACAAATTGATTTCAACTAACCCTCATTTACAAACATACAAATTATGCAAACGAATGTACAATTCTGTTAAAAACTCTACTTCAAACGATGATTAAAGTTAGAGAATCAAAATGAACAACGCTTCAGAGTTAACTGTGTGGATAAAACCAAACACATTGAATGAACATCATAAACTCTGAAAAGCGCTTATTGAAGACACTCAATTACCCAATGAGATGTTATGTTATTAATTTGTGTCTCTTAATAATCATGTCATCGGACAAGAGCTGTTGTTATGAGTGGACTTTTTGTAATGATAAAATCTCAAAACTCAATAATAACAGGAATAAGTATAAAAATAAAGTTAAATAAATATTGACATAATGTGTCAATAGAAATAGTAGACATTAATATATGCTATCCCATTTAAACTTTAGAAAATGTAGTTCTAGTAGTATATGGGGTTGTCACTAGATTCGGACAGTATCTGTTGCACATCCAACTATAGATTTATATAAGTCCTGCAGGCTTAAAGGGAAATCAGGAAATAACCCAAAGTTGATGACATAGTAGCTGTACGAGATATATGCGGCAGACGTAATTTTACTCACAACAACCCCTGCTCGCAAAGTTAAAAACGTCACAAACATTGTGTGATTCCTTTCAGCACGCGGGACTTATCTAAACTGAAGATGGATATGGTCCTTTCGTAGGTAAAAACGTTGACCTGATAAAATAAACAATCAGTGCCAGCGAGTTGGGGATTTCTGCGGAAAAACTGATTACAAAAAAATAAAATGTTTTAAATCATGGTCAGTGAGATATCTTTAATTAAAGTCAATGTACTGACCATGCTCTCACAATGTACTGGCCATGTTCTCACAATGTACTGACCATGCTCTCACAATGCACTGACCATGCTCTCACAATGTACTGACCATGTTCTCACAATACACTGACCATGCTCTCACAATGTACTGACCATGCTCTCACAATACACTGACCATGTTCTCACAATGTACTGACCATGTTCTCACAATGCACTGACCATGCTCTCACAATGTACTGACCATGCTCTCACAATACACTGACCATGTTCTCACCATGTACTGACCATGTTCTCACCACGTACTGGCCATGTTCTCACAATGTACTGGCCATGTTCTCACCATGTACTGACCATGTTCTCACCATGCACTGACCATGCTCTCACCACGCACTGGCCATGTTCTCACAATTCACTGACCATGCTCTCACCATGCACTGACCATGTTCTCACAATGCACTGACCATGTTCTCACAATGTACTGACCATGCTCTCACAATACACTGACCATGTTCTCACAATGTACTGACCATGCTCTCACAATACACTGATCATGTTCTCACAATGTACTGAGCATGCTCTCACAATACACTGACCATATTCTCACAATGCACTGACCATGCTCTCACAATACACTGACCATGTTCTCACAATTTACTGACCATGTTCTCACAATGTACTGGCCATGTTCTCACAATGTACTGACCATGCTCTCACACTGCACTGACCATGCTCTCACAATACACTGACCATGCTCTCACAATGCACTGACCATGTTCTCACAATGTACTGACCATGCTCTCACAATACACTGACCATGTTCTCACAATGTACTGACCATGCTCTCACAATACACTGACCATGTTCTCACAATGTACTGACCATGTTCTCACAATACACTGACCATGTTCTCACAATGCACTGACCATGCTCTCACAATACACTGACCATGTTCTCACAATGTACTGACCATGTTCTCACAATGTACTGGCCATGTTCTCACAATGTACTGGCCATATTCTCACAATGCACTGACCATGCTCTCACCATGCACTGACCATGTTCTCAGCATGCACTGACAATGTTCTCAGAATGTACTGACCATGTTATCACAATGCACTGACCATGTACTCACAATGTACTGAACATGTTCTCACCATACACTGACCATGTTCTCACCATGAACTGACCATGTTCTCACAATGTACTGGCCATGTTCTCACAATGCAATGACCATGTTCTCACCATGCACTGACCATGTTCTCACAATGCACTGACCATGTTCTCACAATGCACTGACCATGTTCACACAATGTACTGACCATGTCCTCATAATGCACTGACCATGTTCTCACCATGCACTGACCACGTTCTCACAATGTACTGACCATGTTCTCACAATGTACTGAACATGTTCTCACCATGCACTGACAATGCTCTCACCATGCACTGACCATGTTCTCACAATGCACTGACCATGTTCTCACCGTGCACTGACCATGTTCTCACAATGTACTGACCATGCTCTCTCCATGCATTGACCATGCTCTCACCATGCACTGATAATGCTCTCTCCATGCACTGACCATGTTTTCACCATGCACTGACCATGTTCTCACCGTGCACTGACCATGTTCTCACAATGTACTGACCATGTTCTCACAATGTACTGACCATGTTCTCACAATATACTGGCCATGTTCTCACAATGTACTGACCATGTTCTCACAATGTACTAACCATGTTCTCACAATTTACTGACCATGATCTCACCATGCATTGACCATGTTCTCACAATGCGCTGACCATGTTCTCACCATGCACTGACCATGCTCTCACCATGCACTGACCATTTTCTCACAATGCACTGACCATGCTCTCACCATGCACTGACCATGTTCTCGCCATGCACTGACCATGCTCTCACCATGCACTGACCATGTTCTCACAATGTACTGACCATGTTCTCACAATATACTGACCATGTTCTCACAATGTACTGACCATGTTCTCACAATGTACTGACCATGTTCTCACAATGTACTGGCCATGTTCTCACCATGCATTGACCATGTTCTCACCATGCACTGACCATGTTCTCACCATGCACTGACCATGCTCTCACCATGCACTGACCATTTTCTCACAATGCACTGACCATGCTCTCACCATGCACTGACCATGTTCTCGCCATGCACTGACCATGCTCTCACCATGCACTGACCATGTTCTCACCATGCACTGACCATGTTCTCACCATGCACTGACCATGTTCTCGCCATGCACTGACCATGTTCGCACCATGCACTGACCATGTTCTCACCATGCACTGACCATGTTCTCACCATGCACTGACCATGCACTGATCATGCTCTCACCATGCACTGACCATGTTCTCACCATGCACTGACCATGTTCTCACCATGCACTGATCATGCTCTCACCATGCACTGACCATTTTCTCACAATGTACTGACCATGTTCTCACAATGTACTGGCCATGTTCTCACAATGCAATGACCATGTTCTCACCATGCACTGACCATGTTCTCACAATGCACTGACCATGTTCTCACAATGCACTGACCATGTTCACACAATGTACTGACCATGTCCTCATAATGCACTGACCATGTTCTCACCATGCACTGACCACGTTCTCACAATGTACTGACCATGTTCTCACAATGTACTGAACATGTTCTCACCATGCACTGACAATGCTCTCACCATGCACTGACCATGTTCTCACAATGCACTGACCATGTTCTCACCGTGCACTGACCATGTTCTCACAATGTACTGACCATGCTCTCTCCATGCATTGACCATGCTCTCACCATGCACTGATAATGCTCTCTCCATGCACTGACCATGTTTTCACCATGCACTGACCATGTTCTCACCGTGCACTGACCATGTTCTCACAATGTACTGACCATGTTCTCACAATGTACTGACCATGTTCTCACAATATACTGGCCATGTTCTCACAATGTACTGACCATGTTCTCACAATGTACTAACCATGTTCTCACAATTTACTGACCATGATCTCACCATGCATTGACCATGTTCTCACAATGCGCTGACCATGTTCTCACCATGCACTGACCATGCTCTCACCATGCACTGACCATTTTCTCACAATGCACTGACCATGCTCTCACCATGCACTGACCATGTTCTCGCCATGCACTGACCATGCTCTCACCATGCACTGACCATGTTCTCACAATGTACTGACCATGTTCTCACAATATACTGACCATGTTCTCACAATGTACTGACCATGTTCTCACAATGTACTGACCATGTTCTCACAATGTACTGGCCATGTTCTCACCATGCATTGACCATGTTCTCACCATGCACTGACCATGTTCTCACCATGCACTGACCATGCTCTCACCATGCACTGACCATTTTCTCACAATGCACTGACCATGCTCTCACCATGCACTGACCATGTTCTCGCCATGCACTGACCATGCTCTCACCATGCACTGACCATGTTCTCACCATGCACTGACCATGTTCTCACCATGCACTGACCATGTTCTCGCCATGCACTGACCATGTTCGCACCATGCACTGACCATGTTCTCACCATGCACTGACCATGTTCTCACCATGCACTGACCATGCACTGATCATGCTCTCACCATGCACTGACCATGTTCTCACCATGCACTGACCATGTTCTCACCATGCACTGATCATGCTCTCACCATGCACTGACCATTTTCTCACAATGCACTGACCATGCTCTCACCATGCACTGACCATGTTCTCGCCACGCACTGACCATGCTCTCACCATGCACTGACCATGTTCTCGCCATGCACTGACCATGCTCTCACCATGCACTGACCATGTTCTCAGCACGCACTGACCATGCTCTCACAATGCACTGACCACGTAATACCGAACACATTACCCCAAAATGCATGTGCTGAAGGTCTGTAAAATGTATGGTCACTAACACCATATTCCTTATATGCGACTTGGCGTGATGGGGGCTCTTTTTATTTTACTGACTCATTGAGATGGCTGTAAGAAGTGAGCACTAACTCATTAACTATTATGCAAAGGACCAACACTGACTCATTGGTCATAATTGGTTATTGGTTATTGGATATCGGTATCACTGCAAACGAATTAAAATCCATAATTTCTCAACCGCCCGTGCCAGTGGAATCATCCGAATTACTAACACATCTCCCAAACAAAGAAAAAAATATGTAAAGAGTCAGTTGTAGCTCAACAAATCTCAGAATGCTGGGTATTTAAAAGTTGACATATAGCCTTTTCTTGTTATCTGGAGTCGACACAATCGAAGAGGAGTCAAAGCAACGCGTTCTCGAAGTGATGGAAAATAAATATCGCTGGAGCCAGCAATCGCAGAAAAACAACGTGACTGATCTGAATGATTTACTAGAATGTAATACAACAATTGTAAATGATAATTCTGGTTGAACTCTTTCCATACAGAAGTTTTTTTTATCAGTACAACAGAAGGGATTTCATCAACAAAATTGTTCATGGTTTTAAGAATTAATGTACATGTTTATATTAGTCTAACAAATAACATATTATATATGCATTTTTAGATTAATTGAACAAGGAATTAGATTTGCCAATACCAAGATGATAAAGACATGTAAAACGAATATGGATTGATGACGTTTCATGGCTAATCAACTTGAGAGTGGCGCACTATGCGGCGAAACGTACTGAAAGAGTTAATATTACGTGGAGTAATAGTTTGAGTTTGAGCCGATCGTGCCTAACCATGAAGACGACACATACCCCAAAGTACAGTCACAGGATACAGCGGACAATTTTCAATCTTGAGAATCGACCAGAAAATCTACATACACTTGGGATATGTTGCTGATTTTGTTGTTTTTGATCTAGTGACCTATTCGGCCCAGCGCTTGGGATATGTTGTTGATTTTGTCGTTATGGATCTAGTGACCTCTTCGGACCAGCACTTGAAATGGGTTCCTGTTATTGATTTTGTTATTATGGATCTAGTGACCTATGAGCTGACGCTCTTCGGCCCAGCACTTAAGATATGTTCTTGTTATTGTTTTTGTTGTTATGGATCTAATGACCCATGATCTGACGCTCTTCAGTCCAGCACTGGTGATATATCATTCACAATAAATATCCCCAAAACTAAGTACTTTGTTAATTGACCAGAACAGATCTATTGATTAAACCTCACTAATTTGACAATTCATATTCACAACATTTGCTTTTATAAACCTTACACCATAACTTTTTTTTATGCTTCTACTTTTTTTTAGATGAAGATTGGCAGAAATGCGTAACTGCAACTTAACATCGTAACTGTATATTCTTGATTCAAATCCCGTGTAAAGCTTCCTGATTTGTTTATCTGTTCCAACGAATGTTGATGCCATTGTGAGATTGAGTGCCCAGTCATATTACAGAAAAATGTTGATGTCATTGTGAGAGCCTAGTCATATTACAGAAAAATGTTGATGTCATTGTGAGAGCCTAGTCATATTACAGAAAAACGCTGATGTCATTGTGAGAGCCTAGTTCTATTACAGAAAAATGCTGATGTCATTGTGAGAGCCTAGTTCTATTACAGAAAAATGTTGATGTCATTGTGAGAGCCTAGTCATATTACAGAAAAATGTTGATGTCATTGTGAGAGCCTAGTCATATTACAGAAAAATGCTAATGTCATTGTGAGAGCCTAGTCATATTACAGAAAAAATGTTGATGTCATTGTGAGAGCCTAGTCATATTACAGAAAAATGCTGATGTCATTGTGAGAGCCTAGTCATATTACAGAAAAATGTTGATGTCATTGTGAGAGCCTAGTCATATTACATAAAAATGTTGATGTCATTGTGAGAACCTAGTTCTATTACAGAAAAAGGCTGATGTCGTTGTGAGAGCCTAGTTCTATTACAGAAAAATGTTGATGTCATTGTGAGAGCCTAGTTCTATTACAGAAGAATGATTTAAAAGTAGGTCATGTGCTTCATTTAATACTCTAAAATAGCTGCCAGAAACACAAACTGGATATCGCTGCTCGAATCACAAATTCTAAAATACTGATAACATTTTTGTCAATACATCGAACACTATCACAAATATTGTCCAACATAGAAATAACAGGGAGTTGCGATAGCTCAGTGGTTAGTGAACTGGACTACAAAGGACAAGAGGTAGGGTTCGATCCCCACCAACGGCTTCCAGGTTCACCTAGCCTTTAGTGGGTACCGGATTTTTTTTCTGGGAAAGTAAAGCGGCACGGGCGTAATACCGACCACATTACCCCAAAAAATCATGTGCCGAAGGTCTGTAAAATTGATGGTCACTAACACCATATTCCCTATACGCCACTTGGCGTGACGTTTACTTACAGTCTCAAATTATGTTATACCATTATGCATGCTCTCCATGATGTGCGATCACTTGCCAGATGTTCCCAATTATTTTCACAGATGGAGAAGTCATTCAGAGATGATTTACATATATCTTTATATCGTAGTTTAGGTCTGCCGATTTGTCTTTTCCCGTGTATTATATATGTGTGTGTGTGTGTGTGTGCGCGCGCGCGTGTGTGTGTGCGTGTGCGTGCGCGTGCGCGTGTGCGTGTGTGTGTGTGCGTGCGTGTGTGTGTGCGTGCGTGTGTGTGTGTGTGTGTGTGTGTGTACACACACATAAAATCGACATATCTAAATGATAGATTAACAGCTGTTGTTGCTGTTATCACCATCACTGTACACCGGACGAAACTACAGATGTCCCGTCTTCTCCCTCGTGAATGTCGAGACAATCAAATGCAAATCCCGACCCACTTACACAAACTCGGTAACACGGCCTGGAATCCACAGCGTGGATAGTCTCCGCTGGTAATTTGTTGGAAAAGTGGCCATATTTATAGCTTTCTTTTTAACATTTCAACTGCCATAGGTTCTTTAACGTGCGCGAATGCGCGCGGGTTCTCCTGATTATTGCTGTTATCGAAGAATACTGGATATCGTATCTCATCGGATAACAGCGGTACTTTTTTTAAAAACTAATTCAGATAACAATATTATAAGGTAACGTAGTGTATGATTATCACAATCAATGATCTGGGTGAGGTTTTTGTTAATGTTATAATTGCGATGGAAATACATAAATTAAACTCCGTTTTTTGTTATCTAACTAAACGACACCATCGGATCTGGAAATGAAATTTGTGTTCTTTAACGGAGCGAGTGGCTGACTCGAGAACTGGTCATGTTCCAAACCAGGAGAACGCAGGTTCAAATCCGGCAGGTTTTATCATTTTTTTTTTCTTTTTTTTTTTTTTTTTTTTTGTTGCAACGACGGAAAATTCGGCTGGTGTTTTTGTAGCATTTGTGGATACATTTGTGGATATCTTTATTGATTGTATATGTAGTTGTTTTTGTAGCGTTTGTGGATATCTTTATTGATTGTATATGTAGTTGATTTTGTAGCATTTGTGGATATCTTTATTGATTGTATATGTAGTTGATTTTGTAGCGTTTGTGGATATCTTTATTGATTGTATATGTAGTTGATTTTGTAGCATTTGTGGATATCTTTATTGATTGTATATGTAGTTGATTTTGTAGCGTTTGTGGATATCTTTATTGATTGTATATGTAGTTGATTTTGTAGCATTTGTGGATATCTTTATTGATTGTATATGTAGTTGATTTTGTAGCGTTTGTGGATATCTTTATTGATTGTATATGTAGTTGATTTTGTAGCATTTGTGGATATCTTTATTGATTGTATATGTAGTTGATTTTGTAGCGCTTGTGGATATCTTTATTGATTGTATATGTAGTTGATTTTGTAGCATTTGTGGATATCTTTATGGATTTAATATGTAGTTGATTTTGTAGCATTTGTGAATATCTTTATTGATTGTATATTTAGTTGATTTTGTAGCATTTGTGGATATCTTTATTGATTGCATATGTAGTTGATTTTGTAGCGTTTGTTGATATCTTTATGGATTTTATATGTAGTTGATTTTGTAGCGTTTGATGATAGCTTTGTGGATTGTATGTAGTTGTTTCTGTACCGTGTGCGGATAGTTTTGCGTATTTTGTTTATTTGTTTCCGTCTTCTCAAATGCCAAAACTATTTAATTTGCAGCGTCTGTATATAAAAAACATAAAACAATAACGTGTGTTGACCAGTTTTCCATGCAGACACATCGCAATGCAATCCTGATATATTATGCTAACCAAATTTAACATTGAGCCTTCTAACTATGTTACGTGTCGATTATGTGAACAAACCTAAGTCTTTCTGGCATGTCAACAATTTTAAAAGTTTTTATTTATATCTCCACTTCAACGTAAACATCAGCTGCTACTGCGTCCTTCAGATCTGAACTCTTAAGAATGGGTTTATTGCAAAACCAGTTTTATTCTAGTTAAACGTTCCACAGCGTAAACAAATCAGATATTTACTCATTAATAAATAAAATATAAAAATCTACATTAAAGAGGGACGCAAAATGTAATTAAGTTCGTTTGATTAACTTAGAGGGTTCTTAAATTAAATTAATTTGATAAAGTGGATGTTATTCAGCTCATTTTTAAGTTACATTTTGTAATTATGGTTGAGGCTAAGAGATTGATTAAAGTTGAATAGGTGATGTAAAGAGGGGGAAAATGTAGAGAAAGTGGTTCGAAAGCGTTGAATGAACAGTTGTGAAAGTGGTTCCAGAGCGCTAGGTAACAAGTTGTGAAAATGGGTACCGCGCTAGAAGAACAGCTGTGACCAAATAGTTAGAATTTTAGAGGAACAGTTATAGAACAATTGTGAAAAATAGCTACAATTTTAGAAGAACAGTTGTAGAACAGCTGTGAAAAATAGCTAGAATTTTAGAGGAAATTTGTAGAACAGGTTGTGAAAAATAGCTAGAATTGTAGAGGAACAGTTGTAGAATAGCTGTGACCAAATAGTTAGAATTCTAGAGGAACAGTTGTAGAACAGGTTGTGAAAAACAGCTAGAATTTTAGAGGAACTGCTTGGATGGAAAAAGGGAGATCAATGGAAGAGCAAAGAAGCGCAAACTATATCTCCCCGCGGCACTGAAATGCAAATGCTGAAAGAACGAGAGGGGCGGGGAAGGAGGAAACATAACATAAAACTAACAAAAAGTTAATCATTGGTGTCAGATATGAAGATCTCGTAGTGAGCTGATTTTTTCTGTACACACTGATCAATTTATCTGCTACTGGCAGAGACAAGACACTGTACGGTAACATCAATAGTGCCTGGACACAGATATATCGATCACTAATACGCGGTGTAAACATTTGTTGATGTGTAATGTGTATTCGGTTCATTTCAGCGGTTTATTATGGTATAAGTGTTGGTCTACCTAGAGCGAACATCCAGTCTCGAAGCAATATTTCGTATTAAGTAAAAAAAAAAAATGATAATAATAAAGAGCCCCGTCACGCCAAGTGGCGTATAGGGAATATGGTGTTAGTGGCCATACATTTTACAGACCTTCAACATCATCATCATTATTGAGTGCCGTCTCCGCATCGAAGGTTGGCTACCATGGAGCGCCATTCTAATCTATCTCTTGCTTTGATGGTGCAGATTGTCATAGGTTGACTTGTCCATCTTTTCATGTTACTCGTCCATGTTAGTCTTGGTCTGCCTCTGCCTCTTTTACCTTGTATTTTCCTTCCAGTATTACTTTTAGTAGGTTGTTGTGTCTTTTAACATGCCCAAAAATTTTATTTTTCTTGTTATGATTGTGTTTAGTAGCTCTCTTTTCATTTTAGTTGTTTTAAGACTTCATCGTTTGTTTTCTTTTCCTTCCATCCAATTCTACCTATTCTTCGATATATCCACATTCCAAAGGCTTTAATTCTCTGTTCTATTTTCTTGTCTAATGTCCATGTTTCTGCACCGTATAGGAATGTTGAGAAGACATGACATTTTGCGATTCTTAGTTTTAGCCCTGGTGTTATTTGTTTTGATGTTAGTATGTTCTTCATGACATTAAAATTACATAGTCATTACATAGCGATATAATCTTCACAAAGACTTTCATGTACGTTGTCTGATTGTCCAAAATTCAATTTCTATGTATTATGTATCAGGATTGGTTCTACATAGCATTGAATATTTTCTTATTTGGGTTGAAAAAGATGGTAGATTGCATAAAATGTTTAGATCTGTCCAATTGGAGAAGAAACCAGAAACAGGAGTAAACAGAAAGATAACGGAATCATGGGCGTGACGGTTACCAAACGAAGTGAACAAAGCAGAAGTGAGCTTCCTTTTAGAAACTTTACTTCAATCTTTTCTTTTTACACGAATAGCAAGTCAATAAACAAGAACGGTTAGGTACTTCCGGTCAGTATGGCGGATAGGCGGCAAGAACTGTTGAAGCTCTGTTTGAAAAGTGTTCCTTGTTGCAGTTTCCTCATATTCCAAGTTCGGCTTGCTGCCGGAGCGACTGAGTTCAGTGCTCTGTGTACACAGTGCGCTGTGTTTCATTCAGATCATGTTTCGTTATTCCGGTTGCTTACGATGAATGGTCATATCGTATGACGAAGTATAGTTCAGTTCCGTTCACTTTCGGTGCTGCTACGCCTTATGTCTTTTGGCGTGTTATGTGGCTACTATGATGAGAACTACAGCAGCCTTTCTTTGTTTTGATCATTCAGTGAGATAAGATGTTAGTCCTGATGATCCCACTGGCACGGGTGCCTGAGCATTTATAGAATTTAATTCGTTTGTAGTGATGCCGGGCCTTCCGAGTAACCATAACTATCTCCCCCTACCTCAGTTGTGCTACCTCTTTTAATTTATTATTAACACCCGATGGCAACAACACTATCGCCATAATTAGTAAAAACGCTTATCTATCGTCGCTGATAATGATGGTCTTGATCAGCTGATGGTTAGACAATCACAAATAATTGTCGTCATCAACGATCTCTTCAATAATAAAATTATCCTGACAGTTCGTGTTTAATTATTGACAAGCAAGGGCTGGATGCGTAATTTCTCGCTCTCTCTCTCTCTCTCTCTCTCTCTCTCTCTCTCTGCGATCAAGACTCAATCAGAGTAGGATTCCAGACTCTCTCATGAAGTCAGTTGTCCGTTTAAGAGAATCGATTGCCCCATATAGTTTCTCCTCCAGGGAGGTGGGTGTTGACCACATTGCTCTTCTCAGGTCTGTGTACTGGGGGACAATCCTGTAAAACATGTTTTGTTGTCATATTGTCCAGTGTACAGTGACATAGGCTGGTGATACCTATTTTGAATTTGGTAAACATGTGATTTCTCATTCTATTGTGGTCAGTGCGTAGGCGAAGTATGATGACTTGATCCCTCCTTGATAATTGGTGGTATCCGTCACTCTCGTTATGCTTTGGGTGTTCTCGTTTCCATTTTTCATGGAACTGACCCTTGAGGATGGATTTGGCTTCATCATAACTGAGCGGATGGTTCTCTTTTGGTAATCTGCCTCCCTCTTTCGCTAATTTGTCTGCTCGTTCGTTCCAGTGTATATTACAGTGTGATGGTATCCACTGAATGACTACTCTCTGGAAGTTATCGCATAGTTGGTCCAGGGTTGTTCTCAAGTCATCTAGTTCATTGTTCTTGGGGCTTTTTAGAGCTGATAATACTGAAAGTGCATCAGTCAGAGTCATCAATTTATTGTGCATGTTATTTTTATGTTGAGTAGCCAGTGTTGCAGCATCTCTGATGGCCTCTGTTTCTACTTTAAAGTTGTTTGAGAATTTTCCAGTAGCTATTGACTTGGTGATTTCGTCCTGATTATTAAGCGTCAAGAACACCCCCCCCCTTTCCATTTCTCGTTGCATTTGAAACAGAGCCATATGTGTATATGTGGGACCAAGAGTCATGTGGGTAGATATCGTGTATGTGTTTTTCTGCTACGTGTTTTCTTTATGTGTCTGATTGGGTGCCTTTTTTCATGATTCCTGTTATATTTACCTTAAGTTATGGTATTTTATGCTTTCCATGGGAGACATATCAGATGGGCCCAAGGTTTTCGATATTGTTTGGGAAAGTACTGGGTCTCCTGTAGTTAGTTCATTGGCAATTGCAGCGAAGTTGCTCCTCTTTAGTCGTACAATTCCGGAACCAGTTATTCTTTGGTGCATGGGGTGGCTAAGGAGCCTTCTATATTTCTCCGCTTGTTGCAATACTTTAGTGACCCGTCGTCATCTAAGGGTTGTAAACCTGTTACTGTTTCTAGAGTCTTGATAGGTTTAGATATCATAGCACCAGTGATGATACGGGCAGCCTGATTCTGTGTTCTGTTAATTACGCACCAAGATGGACGCTTGTTTACGTTTGAACAAAGCCCAACGGCCAATATCTGAATTTGCAGAATTTCGTTCATTCTCAACGGCGGCCGTTATAGTTTAGCTTTTACTAGCACAATGCCTGGAGTTTAAGCTCAGAACACAATCTTGTCGTGCTTTCTCCCTGCATCGAAGGTTGGGGACAATGGAGATTCATTTCACTCTGACTCTTGTGGACGCTGTCTTAAATGAACCAAATTAGTAAACAACCATGCGTCCACTAACGCAGGAGGAGTTCAACACATTCTTTCCAAACTATCCAAATAGTAAATTACATGTTTCATTATATATTCGTATATATCTGGTAGAACTTTTAGTTTAAATTACTTGTCATAGCATGACTTGTCAGCATCGGTGAGACTCCGGAAGTTCGTGATAGTTATGAGGGTCTTATAGTCTGTTGTTTGATGTGTGATGGTGATGGTCTAATCACCAACTAATTACCACATCAAGCTTGGGCAGATGGTGCTCGTAAGCCTGGGAGGGCCGACCAACTAAGGGCAGAATCCCTCTACAGAAAAGACAATCTGCTGCCTTGCAGGAAGATTGGGTACAATCAAAGGCTAAGGAAAGCAAACCTGAATAAATGCTGGCTGAAATCGGATGTACTGGGCCACTGGCGCAGAACACAGTACAACGTTTTAACAAGTAATCAATCAGACTGGATCTAACAGACTCTAATTATGATAGAAACTACCGCTGACCAGAAATGCTTCAAGAAACAGCTGAATATAATACACTGTAATGCGGAGGGCATGTACCACAAACAAAAAAAACAAAAAAAAACAAGCTCTAACAATCAGACTAGCAGAGGAGGAGATAGACGTTGCCTGCATCCAGGAAACTCATCTTAATACTCAGCACAGATTTATGATCTGGGGCTACCAAACATTTAGACAAGACAGGGAAGGTCACAAGGGTGGAATTCTCATACTTATTAAAAATTCCATCCCAGCAAAACTGATAGATGTAGTCACAAACGGAGAGGCAGAGATCATTGGTACAGAATTATACATTAACTCCGCTAGTATAAGAATATTAATATATACGTCCAAATGGCAAATTACTGAAGCTGGAGTCAATGGAAATAACACCATCAAAGTGTTTGGTAAGAGGAGACTTTAACAGCCACTCTGAAAGATGGAGATATAAGGATTCCAATGTTCGAGGTGAAGAAAAGGAAGAATGGGAAATAGACAACAACCTATTCTTCAAAAACTCTAGGAAGGAGCCCCAACCTTCTACTCAAGAAGATGGAAAACAACTTCCACTCCCGACCTAGCATTTGCAACTGCAGACATATCTATCAAAATAACCAGAGAAGTGCTGAACCAAATTGGAGATAGTGACCATAGACCAGTCAAACTTTCAGTGGCTCTCGCTCACAAACAGGAGTTGCAAATACCTCTTCCCCGCTGGAACTATAAGAGAGCAGATTGGGCAAAGTTTGCAAGGCTCATATACTGCGCCTATCAACACCCACAAAAAGAAGGTCAATAATATGATAGAGCGGGTATAAAATGGAATCATGAGAGCTGCTAAAGAATCCATTCTTAGAGGAGCAAGAACAAACTACAAGCCATACTGGAGCAAGGAAATACAAAGACTATAAGAGGAAATGGAATCTGCCAGAGAACTAGCTGAAACATCACACAGCACAGAGAGCAACATTGCCTACAAAGCACCTCGGCCAAATACAGACGTGAGGTCATGATATCAGCAAGACAGAGCTGGATAGACAAAGCAAAGAGCCTTAATCTGGACCAAAATTGTCATAAACTATGGAAACTTGCGAAAGCTTAGAGCGATGAAAACAATTGCCGACCTCCAATATCATTAACACACAATCAGAACATCCTCACAGGCAAAAGGGCAGCAAATCTACTGATAGAGACTTACAAAAACATTAGTAGAATAAACATTCCAATAGACAAACAGAAAGCTGCAAGACGGGAAAACTAAGATGCAAAACACATGCCTTTAGCACCAGAAGAGTATCAGACGACCATCTTTACCCCCACTGAATTAAATGTTGCCCTCAAAGGATTGAAGCTCAAAAGTTCCCCTGGTAAAGAAGGAATCTCCAACGAAATGCTCCTAAATCTGGGACCGAAAGTCAAGAGTCAGCTTCTAAGGAAAATAAATACTAGCTGGAAGAGAGGTCATGTGCCGGCAATCTGGAAAGAAGCTATTATGGTGCCCATCCTCAAGCGTGGAAAATACCCACTAGACCCAAGTAGCTATAGACCAATTAGACTACTGAGCTGCCTGAGTAAACTCATGGAAAGGCTGGTTAACAGAAGACTTATGTGGCATTTGGAGACAAAACAACAAATAGTACCACAACAAAGTGGCTTCCGTCAGCACAGATCAACTGAAGACCTGGTCACCTACATTGCACAGGAAATAGAGGATGCTCTACAAGAAAAGAAACACACACTGGCTGTGGGTCGACATGGTGAAGGCTTTTGATAGGGTTTGGCAAGACGGTTTAAAGAACAAGCTTTTTAGACTTGGCATCCAGGTCGTTTATTCAATTGGGTCTCTCAATACCTTCAGGATAGAACGGCCAGAGTACAAGTTCAAGGTCAACTAAGTATTAAGGTCTCTATCGAACAAGGTGTCCCACAAGGCGGAGTCATGTCCCCAACACTCTTTTTAATTTTCATAAATGATATCGTAATGGACATTCCACCCAGAATACACTCAGCAATATACGCAGATGTTCTGTCGTTATGTGCTCGCGAGGAAAGTATGACGGTGGCTGGACCCAGGATGCAAGATGCCCTAGGTGAACTTGAAAAATGAACGAACACCTGGTTCTTACCAATCAACGAAAAACTACATATACAATTTTCAGCCTATCAAGAAACACACTCTCTGCAAACTTGAATATAAAAGACCATACACTCCCTATTGACCAAAACCCAACATATCTTGGCCTCACCAAGAATCACAGAATGACTTGGAAAAATTAGATAGACAGAGCAAGGAAAAAGACAGAAATCGAACAAATATTATGAAGAAATTGGCAGGAACGACTGGGGCCAGACATCAATATTTTTAAAAGACTATGCGTAGGAAGAGTCAGACCAGTTCTAGAGTGTGGAGTCACAGCCTAGGCTATGGCTTCCAAATCACACCTTAGATACGTAATTTAATGGCAAACATAAAAGAAAAGATGATAAATAAATCGATTAAATAAAACATATGCAGTAAAATAACACACAAGACTCAACAATGATAGAAAAGTACATATTAATGATGATTTCATCAATCATCATTTAGAGGCGCATCAAATATGTTTACTGTTTATAAATTAATATATTCTTTACGTTTGCTGTTGTTAGTTTATGTGTTGTCGTTAAATCTGTGTTGCCAGGGCTAAATTAATAGTCTATGGAAGGCCAGAGATGCATGGTCGTTTTTATTAGATAAAAAAATGTACATCGAGATTGTTACATTAGCTCGCCGGCGTTCCAAACAGAAAGTTGACCTTGGTTATCAGCTCTTCTTGTTGAATGTTGTCATTCAAACTGATTGACAGCAGTCTCCCTCCGACCTGAATCCTTACCAACATCCACGCCCACTTCTTTCAATAAACGAGAGCTCATATATATATATATATATATATATATATATATATATATATATATATATATATATATACTTTTACTTATATATACTTATATATACTTCAAGGACATGACTCTTGTTCGTCCGCACCAGCCATGACACATCAGGTCCTCTACAGATCACAGCCAATCAGCTTCTTCTACTTCTCATTCCTTTTCTTCTTTTCTTCCTCATTTGCCATTCAGCTTCTATGGAAAATATAGTCTGCATTGTATCTTCTCCTTTTGTTAATAAATCCATCATGTTATGGGCAGTATAGTTATACCAATTGTTGTTTTTTTCAAAGTTTAAGGCTACTATTTTCTTAAATTGTGTTTTTCATGGAAATAAACTTCCGGTTCATTCAATTTCATAAGATCAACAAATAAAAGAGTGAGATAAATTGTCTTCATGAATCTATCAGCCAACAACAGATTAATCCAATTCTAATAATTTACATAATAGGCATAATTATCAAAATAATAATAATTATGAAAAGTAACAGAGGTTATAGACTCAAAAGCCAAGAAGACAGACGTAATGGTGGTAGCAAAGATACATGGTGTCTCACTCGGAACGAAACGACACATTTCATCAACAACTACTTCCGTGTTTGAAAACAAATGGTGGTCACATTAACTGTATTTTATGATATCGTCATATATTTATTACAAAATATAGTAAAATCCACTTCAAATATCTTTGCAATTCATTTATTAGTGGTAGACCATTTAAGAAATGGTGGGTTCAACAGCGAGTTAGACAAGCTATATCTCCTGAATCACCATCATCATCATGTTGGCGTAGGCGAGCATGTCCTTCCACAATTTTTATCCACCGTACATATCATCAATTCTGTTGTTGACTGTTTTCCATGCCATGACACCAAGCTATCTAGTATTTTCTTTCTATGTCTTCCGCGATCTCTCTTTCCCTATATTTTGCCAGTTGTTACCAAGTATTCCAACTTTACTCTTCTCATGTGCCCGAAAAATATTTATTCTTTCTTTCTTATGTTTTTCAGGAGCTCCCTTTTTGTGTTGGCCTCTTTGAGAATTTTCTGATTGGTCTTTTTAGCTGTCCAATGAACTTTCAACATTTTTTTTAGACATCCATTCTCTGTGGCACCTAATCGTATGTTCATTTCTTTGTTTACTGTCCATGGTTCGCTTCGAAAGGTCAGAATTTGCTCTATATAGCACCGATGAACTCTCTTTCTCACTTCTATTGACAAATATTTGTTGCATAAGATATTTTTCAGTTTCTGAAATGCTATTTTGGCCTGAGCTATTCTACTTGTTATTTCTGTTGTGCATCTTCCGTCTGATTTTAATATCTCCTGAATACACAACGTAACTGGGACAATATTAAAATAGTTCAATGAACTCAAATATCTGGACATCGTGGTAACTTTCGATAGTCGATATACAACAAAGATGTGGTGCAGTAAAGTTGAAACAAAGGCAAAGAGATAATATTCGACCAATGTTTGTGAGTAGAAATTAGGAAAGTGGTTCTTCAATGCATTATGAAGCCAGTCTTGTCAAATAGAAGTGAATCATAGGCAATCGAACAACAAAAATTTATGATTTTACAGAGAAATACTGGAAATGCAGTTGATAGATAAATATAGAAACGAGTACGTTCATGAAGGTGGCTGGGTAGCAAAGATGTACGACGTCGGATTCATGACAGATATGACCAGGGTTCAAGGCGCTAGAAGAGGTGGTGATTTAAAGAATCATTAGGAAAAATTAATCCATGGTTTCTTTCTGACGTAGCCCTCCACTGATCTCTTGGGTAGTGAGATCCGATGTCTTGTACGCTGGGCAATAAACAGGAGGTCCCATGTGCACTCGTGCACGTTAAAGAACCCCTGACAGTTAAAATCGATAAGAGTAAGTCATAACTATTGCCGCTTCCCTCGCAAAATTTAACGTAGAAACCTACCCACCCTGCGACCAGGATTCTACTCGGATTTTTAGAGATTCTCTAGGGGGATATCGGAGCACTATTGATTCGTGCGTGCGGTGATGATGATTCTAATAACAGCAACGTTTATGGAGAGCAAAACAAAAGCTTGTTTTTGTCAATAGAAGAAAAGAAATCATCATTTTTAGCTACGTTATGAGAAGGGGAACAGTTGGAAGCCATGTTATCCGAAGGGAACAGTTGGAAGCCATGTTATGAGAAGGGAACAGTTGGAAGCCATGTTATGAGAAGGGGACAGTTGGAAGCCATGTTATGACAAGGGGGAAAGTTGGAAACCATGTTATGAGAAGGGAACAGTTGGAAGCCATGTTATGAGAAGGGAACAGTTGGAAGCCATGGTATGACAAGGGGGAAAGTTGGAAACCATGTTATGAGAAGGAACAGTTGGAAGCCATGTTATGACAAGGGGAAAGTTGGAAACCATGTTATGACAAGGGGGAAAGTTGGAAACCATGTTATGACAAGGGAACAGCTGGAAGCCATGTTATGAGAAGGGAACAGTTGGAAGCCATATTATGAGAAGGGAACAGTTGGAAGCCATGTTATGACAAGGGGGAAAGTTGGAAACCATGTTATGAGAAGGGAACAGTTGGAAGCCATGTTTGGAGAAGGAAACAGTTGGAAGCCATGTTATGACAAGGGGGAAAGTTGGAAACCATGTTATGAGAAGGGAACAGTTGGAAGCCATGTTATGAGAAGGGAACAGTTGGAAGCCATGTTTTGAGAAGGAAACAGTTGGAAGCCATGTTATGACAAGGGGAAAGTTGGAAACCATGTTATGAGACGGGAACAGTTGGAAACCATGTTATGAGAAGGGAACAGTTGTAATTTATTACGACAAATATAAACATTGAGAGGAGAAATATAAGGAAACGGAGATGAACTATAAAAGACATTGTTCGAAAATAGTTTGCTTGGAAATCGACAGTGCAGTTGATAACCAAATGTAGAGATAAAAAAAAAACTGTGAAGAGACACTATCACCTACGCCAGCCGTCATGATACGTTATGATGCTGTGCAAATTATTTCCCTTGATGTTAGATGCTGCTCTTAGAGATCTGTGTACAGTAGAAATGCATATAAGATTGTTGTAATGATCACATGCTATTAATCATAATACACGGTTGTCTGTTTTGATCAGAAAGTGGCATTTAAGTTACAATCTTGGAAATTTTACAGCACTTATGGATGGAAATGTTATGAGTCTAGAATATTCCCCGTATGATCATGCTTAAAACTGATATTTCATTGAAATGGTTTCAATTGTTGGCACCACACACACAGCTTTAAAGGTTCTAGATAAAGTCAATATTTAAGTGAATGATATTTTAATGCTCGGAACACACACACAAAATTAAAAGAGTGACACATCTGAGAGTTTCCAGAATGTGAGAGTTTCCAGGATGTGAGAGTTTCCGGGATGTGAGAGTTTCCAGAATGTGAGAGTTTCCAGAATGTGAGAGTTCCAGGATGTGAGAGTTTCCAGGATGTGAGAGTTTCCAGAATGTGAGAGTTTCCAGAATGTGAGAGTTTCCAGAATGTGAGAGTTTCCAGGATGTGAGAGTTTCCAGGATGTGAGAGTTTCCAGAATGTGAGAGTTTCCAGAATGTGAGAGTTTCCAGAATGTGAGAGTTTCCAGGATGTGAGAGTTTCCAGAATGTGAGAGTTTCCAGGATGTGAGAGTTTCCAGGATGTGAGAGTTTCCAGAATGTGAGAGTTTCCAGAATGTGAGAGTTTCCAGAATGTGAGAGTTTCCAGGATGTGAGAGTTTCCAGAATGTGAGAGTTTCCAGAATGTGAGAGTTTCCAGAATGTGAGAGTTTCCAGGATGTGAGAGTTTCCAGAATGTGAGAGTTTCCAGAATGTGAGAGTTTCCAGAATGTGAGAGTTTCCAGAATGTGAGAGTTTCCAGAATGTGAGAGTTTCCAGAATACGATGTTCAACTTGTAACCACCTTAACAAATTGTAATTTAAGAACATTTTTTCTAGTCATATTGAATGTATATTAAAAGAAGCATGTCGTTTGGATCTTCTTGGAAAGATACAAATAAGCAAATCAACTAATGTATCGGCGACAAACCACAGTGCTTTGTGTAGTAATTATATCAATAAAGACTTTGATAAAGACGAGAGCTACTCCTGTCACTGTGGTTTGTCTAAGTGGTATATCGATTTTGGATTAACATTCTTCTACAATACACACGAGCCGCTATAGCTCAGTGGTTAGTGAACTGGACTACAAAGGACAAGGGGTAGGGTTCGATCACAACCGACGGCTTCCGGGTTCACCCAGCCTTTAATGGGTACCGGATTTTTTCTGGGAAAGTGAAGCGGCACGCGCGTAATACCGACCACATTACCCCAAAAATCATGAGCCGAAGGTCTGTAAAATTGATGGTCACTAACACCATATTCCTTATACGCCACTTGGCGTGACGGGGGTACTTTACTTTTTTTTTTATAGTACACACCTTTTCATTGTTAGGTTGTGGGAGCCGATGCAATGTTTGTTTCTTCAATATTTTATTTTGATTTATATTAATCATTGGAATATATTTGTGAGTTATTTTGAAAACTAATAAAAGAAGTAAGTCACAGAGTTGTATTAGTTCATGAATTATAATAACATTATTCTGTGGTCTTTGACGTCTTGACAGAAGGTTGGTAGCAAGCAATCATGATCTGTCAGTAGTTTGCTAATATATTAGTGTCTTTTCTTTGATTACTGTTTTAATTAGTAGCTTCTCTCGTGAATGAATCTGGTAATATTGGATAAGCAGATCCGACCGTAAGCAGAGATGAAGATGATGGGGGAAGACATGGAATGATCTTAAAAGAATGGCAAAAAACAGAATGACTTGGAAAGTGTTTGTTGAAGACCTATGCTCCACTGGGAGCTAAAAAGGTAGAAGAGGAAGATCCTACCGTAGAATGTACAAAATGCATTTGTGGTTTCTGCCCTCGTCTCATTCCTTCTGTGCAGTTTCGCTTCTGATATTAGTATTATCTTTCCCTCGAATGTTGCTGCTCCAATTTTGTTTGTTTTTCATGTGCTACGACCACAGGCCAGATTGTCCCCGTTTCTTTCGCTGATACAGAACTTTCTCATTCTTAAGGAAGTCCTGCTCTTATTTCTTAGCTCTGACCTGACTCTAGGTCTCTTTCTGTCGTTGAGTTCATCATGCAATAATTGTTTGGGAATTACGATTCTTGTCCATTCTTCTCACATGACCTAACTACCTGTATCCTTTACATCTAAGTGTTGCCACGTTGTATGGGAGTTTGGGTCGTTGCGAGTCATTACACTGATTATTTTGTCTTGCAATTCGATGTTTATTATCTTACATAGAGAACGGACGTAAAAGCTCTTTAATCTGTCCATTATAGAAGCCAATATAAGAAGTGCAAGCCTGTGCTTCATATAGAAGTGTGATAAGCACACAGTTTTGATAAATTGTAATCTTGGTCCTGAATATTAATTCTGTGTTAGCCCTTGCTTGAATTATATGAACTGATTATACTTATTATGAAGATTATTTTGAATGTGGATGAATGAATGCATCAATTAATACAAACAAATCTCGTCGAAGTTTTGGGTGGTAGAATAGTCAATAAAATATAACGATGTTGTTGATGCTAATTGTACGTTTACTGAAACCGATGATTAACTATAGACGTTATAAGTATTATATTATCTGATAATGATAACTGTCGCATTGATGTTTGATAATTAAAATATTATCTTACCTGAATTGTCGCGCCTGCTGCATACCAAAACGATCCACTGATTCCGTACTGAGAAGAAATATAAATGAGCTGTTATTTTCTCACAATGCAACATGTTTACAAATATAAATGAGCTGTTATTTTCTCACAATGCAACATGTTTACAAATATAAATGAGCTGTTATTTTCTCACAATGCAACATGTTGACAAATATAAATGAGCTGTTATTTTCTCACAATGCAACATGTTTACAAATATAAATGAGCTGTTATTTTCTCACAATGCAACATGTTTACAAATACAAATGAGCTGTTATTTTCTCTCAATGCAACATGTTGACAATATAAATGAGCTGTTATTTTCTCACAATGCAACATGTTTACAAATATAAATGAGCTGTTATTTTCTCACAATGCAACATGTTTACAAATATAAATGAGCTGTTATTTTCTCACAATGCAACATGTTGACAAATATAAATGAGCTGTTATTTTCTCACAATGCAACATGTTTACAAATACAAATGAGCTGTTATTTTCTCACAATGCAACATGTTTACAAATACAAATGAGCTGTTATTTTCTCTCAATGCAACATGTTGACAAATATAAATGAGCTGTTATTTTCTCACAATGCAACATGTTTACAAATATAAATGAGCTGTTATTTTCTCTCAATGCAACATGTTTACAAATATAAATGAGCTGTTATTTTCTCACAATGCAACATGTTTACAAATATAAATGAGCTGTTATTTTCTCTCAGTGCAACATGTTTACAAATATAAATGAGCTGTTATTTTCTCACAATGCAACATGTTTATAAATATAAATGAGCTGTTATTTTCTCTCAATGCAACATGTTTACAAATATTAATGAGCTGTTTTTTTCTCTCAATGCAACATGTTGACAAATATAAATGAGCTGTTATTTTCTCACAATGCAACATGTTTACAAATATAAATGAGCTGTTATTTTCTCTCAATGCAACATGTTTACAAATATAAATGAGCTGTTATTTTCTCTCAATGCAACATGTTTACAAATATAAATGAGCTGTTATTTTCTCACAATGCAACATGTTTACAAATATAAATGAGCTGTTATTTTCTCACAATGCAACATGTTTACAAGTACTGGAGAGGTTGGATTTCGTCTGTCCCAGGCTATGCTGGGAAAATACTAGTCCTGTCCAGAGGTACTGCAATACTGGGTCCTCTATATCAGTAACAGCCACCACAACGGGGAACACGGCGATCCTAGCTTCTGTTAGCCAGTCTGGTTTTACGCAGACTGTTTCCAGGAGAGACCACGAGGAGGTAGAACTGCTAAGTCTTGGTTGGCTGATGGTGCGTCGATCCTGCTATTGCGACTGCAGATCGCAGGCGCCTATGCCCCACCAATAGCGACTTTAACGTTGTTCATCCAACTACACTTAATTATTTATTACAAACGTTACGTTATCTTCAGACCATGCACCACTTTATCTCGTCTTTGTGATATATCGTTATTCTCTTATTTATGTTGATTGACATCATTTTGTTTTATCGTTTAAACTGACTCATTTGATCCTAAATCCAGCAGGTAGAGAGAGAACACGCTGCTCTTAACATTTGATATGCCATTCCAAAGTGATTATCTACGTTGATTATAAGGTGATACACAGAGACAGCACAGTTTGCTAAGACTAATATGAATAACTCATATCAGAGATATAGCTTTCAATCTTGACTATAGTCGTTTATAATTTCGTGAGTACGTTTGTTTTCGATTTGCCTGAAAACTACCTGTTACATAGCGGTGATTTTTTGCATGCAACCTTAGAATATCCATGATGGAAATATATTGCTATTTTACAGATACAAGAGATTTTGCACATCGGCGAATTCCTTTGATCTTTTAGGACCATTGCAAATAGATTCAAATTTTAGATTTAGCAGTTACAATATTTATTTACAGTTTAATTCTTTTCAGAGGCATATCTATATAATACTTTTACAGATCAAGTAATTGTGTGTTGCCAATTATGTGTAATTGCAATCATGATTCGGTCACCAAGGGTGTCCTAATTGTACCCCAAAATGAATGATGGTAGAATGATTTACATATGAAAATATATTTGTTGCCATTGTACATACACTTAACCATTAACTCAATATACGTTTAATCATCCCAGGTTGTTATTCAGTCTGTCAACAAAATATGGTCTTCGTCATTCCAATCTGACGATTCCAAGAGATTGATCATGGTTAATGGCTGGACAAGTTGTAATCCATCTCGTTGCCAGTACTCGTCTTTCACCTGGAACACAAGTGCAACAACCTTCCTCCAGAACTGAATGTCTATTCTTGAGAGGGACTCAAGTCTCAGAACTTCAACACCCGCATTTTGAACGTCATGTTTGTTCTGCATCTTGTCTTATGACCTTAGCCCACATAAGCTCTATCGGATTGAGGTGCGCATCATATGCAGGAAGTGGAGGCGAAGGCGCGCCCCCCCAGCACCAGAGCTGGAAGTCGTCAGTGACTCATAACTGATGGCTTGCGCCAGGATCGGTGAACCAGAACCATCCAGACCCTGCTACACCTCTTCGTGGTGCCTCTAGAAACAGACTAACCTGTCTAGTCTGGCCAAGCGAGCAGGGATCGAAGTGGGAAGACGAACCCGGTACACAAAAAAGCGTCGGCTGAAATCGGATGTGTTGGGCCGAAAGGCGCAGATATCACAGTGTTACACTGCAAACTGCAACACAACGTAACTACGTCCACTTAACGTCCTTTTAAGGGCGGATGACGAGGAGGAAGTCTACGGTTCGTATCCGTTAGAATACCTCAAATCATCGGACGAACGCATCATCATCATCATCATCATCATCATATGCAGGAAGTCACAGAGAAGTGTGACCGTATTCCTCAATAATTTTGTCAATTGGATACACCTTCTTCTTATTTGTATTCCTCACAAGCTGCAACAACTCGGGTTTAAAATATGGGTCGTCGAATTTGACATTTTAATTAGTAAATATGTCCTAATCTGAACATTTGCATTTTGATTTATTTGATGCAGTTGGTACTTTGTCTTCCGCTGGCACATCATTGTGATAAGATGCCTCATCCCTTTCTAGGCATGAAGATCTATCCAGGATTGGAAGAAGATCGATCCTCAACCATTGCCTGAAAATGTGTCCATTCATATCCGCGTGGTATTCCCTACAGTCGATTTGTTGTTGTTGTTTGAAAAATAAGTCCAGTGTCATGGACAAGGCTGTTTTCTCTGCTACAAGAATGCGTTAGTATAATGCTAGGGGGCCTGTGTTAGTGGGAACTGTTCTTTTCTATTCATCGCCTTCAGATTGCCATTCTTTAGCACATGTATGGGATCATTGACCCATGTTTCAATATAGTAAAACTGTAAACTTCTGCATAGTAATACATTTGCATTTCAAACTCGCCATGATGTTGATATAAATGCCAGTTTTTAAAAGCTAACTTTATACCACAACAATTGCACAATATTAACTGGATACACCTTTAACTTGAATGGATACGCCGCATTATAACATTACTTATTTATCGGTTTCAACTGAAAGTCGAATTGGTGGGCGGAAAATCAAGAATTGTTATTTCTTTGGCCTATTTCAATGTTAAAACAAAGCTGAATTTCACTATCTTTTTAAACAACACTGCTGAACTCCGTAGATATGCTAAACGTATGTCTATATCCGTGAGGTTGATTTTAAAATTGCCTAAATAATAAATCTTGTATTATTTTTACAACGTCATGGAAATTCTAAGGGTGCATGCACAAAAATCACTGCCGTCAAACAAGTAGTTTTCACGCAAATCGAAAACAAACGTGTTTATGATTTTATGAACGGACTCTAGATTGACCATGCTAAGTCCATCGACTGAAGATGTGAGAAAGTGTCAAGTTGTCAATCAGATTTAATGCCACTCACTTCCAGTTATGAAAAGGCAAACTGCCACAGGTGAAGAAGAAACTTGATCACCTCGTTTTCAATAGTCAACGGTTGCTACCTCTGAATCTCGATTATCCATGACACATTAATAATAAGGAGGAACTTTATACATAACTGAAGATGGTAAGTAGATTCGTAATTATGGTTTATGAGAAATTTCATGTGAATGGGGGATATATGTTACATTGAATGCGCCTTGATACCGTCTGGTGAGGACGTAATAAATATATTTATGATTCTCTCACTCGTGTCGTTGATCTCTTGCTACCACTAAATGTGTTGTTAATGAGAATATCGTTATCTCGATACATAACCTGCTGTATATGTTTTCTTCCACTCTATATCCTTGTATAATCGATTAGCAACACACGGAGACTTGTATGGAGCTGCTAGCTTCAGGGTTTACATACCTAGGTAAATCATCTCCCACAGGCAGAGACGGTCAAGGAAGAAGAAGAAGAAAAAGAAGACAATGACGACGAATAGAAAGAAGAAGGAGACGAGAATAGAGAAGAAGAAGAAGAAATATAAGATAATGAAGACAAATAAAACGAAGAAGAATAATAAAATGTACGTTTTCTAGAGTTCTCATATCAATCTGATCTGTAATTTTGATAATAAAGTTATATGTTTTCCTCTCTCTCTCTCTCTCTCTCTATCTCTCTCTCTCTCTCTCTCTCTCTCTCTCTCTCTCTCTCTCTGAGGGACAATCCAACATGCCAAATGTTTGTTTGTTAACGCTTCATATTGTATATGTGTGCTTTACACTCAAGCCATGTCACATGTGGATGATATAATTAAAACGAATTTCCTGAAACAATCAAATGTATTTGTTTTGTGTCGCTACATATTATTTGGCCCATTATAATCCAACACTTGTCAATTGTAAAACAATGGACCCGGTTTTATTTTTCTATTCTTGTTTGTGTCAGCTAACGTGCAATTATTGCCTGCTCTTCTTCGTTCGTTCATTAACAGTTTTGTCTTGCACTCTGTTTTTCACAATACAACATGCTTTTATCAGTGCTCTTCCCAAACACATCCTCGATCTCCCTGTTATAGACCAGCTACATCTAGTGAGAATTGACTCCCTCAGAGGAGTTAACCTACCTGATAAAAGAGCCTACAAAACCGGAGGTGTGTGAAATCTTTCTTCTTCATTTACTTGGCATTGAAATATGAATAAAAATAACAGAGCTAAGACAACACTCAAAGAGACATAACAACACAAGCACCCTATATAAATTGTTATTGTCCATTCATAAATTCATGAAAACTTTTGCGTTCAATTTGCGTGAATGAAAACTAGCTGTTAGTTCGTAGTGAATTTTTTGCATGCAGCCTTAGAATATCCATGACGCAAAATATTGCCTTCTTTATTCAACAGATACAACATATTTTGCACATCGGTGAATTCGTTTGGTCTTTGAGAACTATTGCAAATAAGATGATTCAAATTTTAGATTTTACTGTAAACATGTTAATTTCTACTTCAATTATTTTTAAAGGCGTATCGTAATAATACTTTTATAGATCAACTAATTGTGTTGCCCATTATGTGTAATTGTAAACATCACTCCAGTTTGCTACAGTTAGTCTTGCCCTTCGGTCACCTTAGACCTCAGGGTGTCCTAACTGCACCTCAATTGAATTATAGTAGACGCATTTGCATATGGAAATATATTTGTTGTCATTGTACATACACTTAACCATTTGCTCAACAGTGTACATACACTTAACCATTTACTCAACATTGTACATACACTTAACCATTTACTCAACATTGTACATACACTTAACCATTTGCTCAACATTGTACATACACTTAACCATTTGCTCAACATTGTACATACACTTAACCATTTGCTCAACACTGTACATGCACTTAACCATTCGCTCAACATTGTACATACACTTAACCATTTGCTCAACATTGTACATACACTTAACCATTCGCTCAACATTGTACATAAAAATAACCATTTGTTCAACATTGTACATACACTTAGCCATTTACTCAACATTGTACATATACATAACCATTTGCTCAACATTGTACATATACATAACCATTTGCTCAACATTGTACATACACTTAACCATTTACTCAACATTGTACATATATATAACCATTTGCTCAACATTGTACATACACTTAACCATTTGCTCAACATACGATTAATCATGTCAGACTGTTATTTAGTCTGTCAACAAAATATGGTCTTCATCATTCCGAATCTGACCTTTCCAGGAGATTGATCATGGTTAATGGCTGAACAAATTGTAATCCATCTCGTTGCCAGTACTCGACTTCCACCTGGAACACATGTACAACAACCTTCCTCCAGAACTGAATGTCTACACTTGAGAGGGACTCGCGTGTCAAAACTTCAACATCACACATTTTAAACATCCTGTTCTGTTCTGCAATTTGTCCTTTGACGAGCCCACACAAGTTCGATCGGATTGAGGTGCGCATAATTTGCAAGAATTCACAGAAAAGTGTGGCCGTATTTCTCAATGATTTTGTCAATATGATATACCTTGTTCTTATTTGCATTACTCACAAGCTGCAACAACTCGAGTTTTAAATATGTGTCGTCTAATTTGATATTTTCCTGATCAAGCCATGTCTTAATTAGATCTTTTGTATTTCTCTCTCTCTCTCTCTCTCTCTCTATCTCTCTCTCTCTCTCTGCGATCAGGACTCAAGCAGAGTAGGACTCCAGACTCTCGCACGAAGACAGCTGTCTGTTTAAGCTTGTTAGATCCACTCCGCATGAATACCTGTTAAAACGTTGCACTGTGTTCTGCGCCAGTGGCCCAGTGCATCCGATTTCAGCCAGCATTTTGTTCAGGTTTGCTTTCCGTAGCCTTTGATTGTCCCCAATCTTCCTGCAAGGCAGCAGATGATCTTTTCTGTAGGGAGATTCTGCCCTTAGGTATTTGATGCAGTTGGTACTTTGTCTTCCGCTGACACAACGCTAGTGATAAGATGCCTTATCCCTTTCTAGGCATGAAGATCTATCCGGTATTGTTAGGATGTGGTGCTCCAACCAGTGCCAGGAATGTGTCCATTTCTGTGTGGGAGTCCCTACAGTCGGTATTTTGTTATTGGAAAGTAAGTCCAGCGTCAAGGTCAAGGCCGTTTTCACTGCTTCCAGCATGGGTTTGTATAATGCGCTGACCTTTGCTGCTGGGAATTGCTCTGTTCACCGTCTACCGATAACCAGTCTTCAGCATAGATGTGAGCACTGGCCCAGAATTCGTCCAAATATACAATATCACAGCCTTGACTCCGCTCCTCACGGATCTGCGTCAGGTTCTTACTTCCGGCAGTAATCAGATGTGGTTTTATTCACATCTGATTCCGGTCCCCTATAGTTTTCCTGAAAGTGAAGCCGGCGGCTCGTGCAATTTTCCGTAGAGTACTTTTAGAAATGTAAATACTGCAATCTGCATGTAACATTAATTTCAATTTCATGAGAATAAGAAGTAGATTTGTACCAAACATTTTTAATATCTCCCGTCTTTTGACATCTACGTCGAAGTCGTCAATAGCCAACGTAACTTGATCGTACACCTTCTTACATTCTTCCGGCTCCTAAAGAGTTAATCATTTTGGAATGCTTGTAAATGTAAACGCGGTCTAATTACTTACTTTAGCACAGACGGTGGTGGATTGTAGCAGTGTAGCTGCCCACGTCCAGTGGCTTACCACTGTCGTAGCAGTGAGACCGGCGTTGACATTTCCACCAGCATCGAATGAGTTGTCCAAGTTTTCTGTCTGGATAAAACAGGCGATAATAAATTAATGAGTTAATAAATTAATAAAGTTAATGAGCTAACACATTAATGAGATAACAAATTAATCACATTAGCTAAAAAAAAAAAGCGTGTAATATCAGTGCCAGACATAGCCGCTCACAAATAAACATAAAAAGAAGTTAGGAATCATAAAGGTGAGATGTTTGAGAAGAGCGCTAGGAGTGACCAGAAGGGACAGAATTAGAAATACTTCTTCCACCTATCCGGGAGCCGCGATAGCTCAGTGGTTAGTGGACTAGACTACAAAGGACAAAGGGTAGGGTTCGATCTCAATCGACGGCTTCCGGGTTCACCCAGCCTTAAATGGGTACCGGATTTTTTTCTGGGAAAGTAAAGCGGCACGGACGTAATACCGACCATATTACCCCAAAAATCATGTGCTGAAGGTCTGTAAAATTTATGGTCATTAACACCATATTCCATATACGCCACTTGGCGTGACGGGGGCTCTTTACTTTACTTTTTACTTCCACCTGTCCGTTGTTTTCCTTGTTTGTACAGCTGTCACCATACCTTATAGGAGTATACATTACATCACACTACAGGCTCCTTGCTACCAGCTTTACCGCAGCACTGATTTTATTTCCCGTTCCACAGAAATACATCGCATAAAGGGATTAGGCATTCAATCAATTCTAAACAACACCAGACAAGAAAAAAAAACAAATGAATTGATATATATGGAAAGGATAGCAAGAAGTTATATACCATACAAAACATGCACTGAAAGAGAAGATGGAAACGGGGTTCGTGGTAGAACCGAGTAAGATGGATAGACAACATCTGGGAAACGCTACTGCAACATCAGTTACATTATTTGAGCCTGCAAGAAGGACTTGAAACAGAACTTTGTATTTCCATCGATGTCCAAAGGGGTATAAGAGGAAGTTGAAAAGAAAGTATGAAAAAAAGGAAAAAAGAAAATTTGATAATTTCATCGGAATGCTGATGTCTAGATTAATTAACAGAAATATAGTGACTGTAAAGCGGTAACAAAATAATGTTAGTCTATCGCCTCTTCTTGTAGTGGTTCTCAATAGCGTATTTGTTATCAAACTTGGGGACTGAAACAGACTAAAGGGCAGACCAGTGCTGAGATATAAGGATCTGTGCAGGGATTCCGTCAATGAATTGTCTATCAGGGAAAGGAACTGGGGATGTTTGTCATAAGTTCGTAGAGCATGGAGATTAAAAATAAAAGAAACGACAGAGCAACATTCGAGGCAGTGCTGATATCAAATATTCAGAAGGCAAAAGGCGCAGAAGAAAGGATACGAGGCCAGGCACCTCAAATAAATATTGTTTATTCTGTGGTCGGATAAGTCTCTCCAATATCGGCAGATTCAGCCACGAGAGAAGATGTTCAGTAAACTAGCATCCATCATGTGACACTAATAGTTTACAACCAACTGTCTGTCGGCAAGGCACCAAGATCATATATACATTACTGTCTTCTGAATGTTGGTTGATAGTCTGTAATCATATGCTGAAGTTTTGTTTGACGAAAAACGTATGTCTTATAAGCAGACTTTGTTGCATAAACTGTGTCAGAGATCTAAAAAAAACACTCACGAGAGAAAAGTAGACAAACTTACTGGCATGTAAGTTAAACAAGCAGACATAAGTGCACTACGATAATGCCAATGAATATTACAGAATAATGGCTAACAGAAAGACAAGAAAACAAGCAGGGATACAAGAAAACAGGTAGAAGGAGACAGGCGTACAAACAAAAATAACACAGATAATTAGACAGGGTAGACTGACAGTTGGAACATGGGCAGAGAGAATGCAAATGGCTATCACTGGAGACCTTGCTAAACGTTATAACCGACAATCATGTACAATGGCTGTATATCGTTGTGTTTTTGTAAAGACTAGCGTAGTCGCTTATATCGTATCGATTGCTTTGTTTTAAATGTGCGTGGAGGAAATTAAGTGTGGAAGTGTCTGTGCACTCTTTTCTCGATGAAAGTCGCTTCGAATTGTCGCCTGTGCCACCGATACGGACTGCACAGAAGTCGACCTTGTCAGCAAAATTTATCAGCACGGCAGTTTGTTCGTGACCTACGGCTGGCCGGATATGGGAAATTCTCGACAGCAGTGAAAATGATTCAATTAGCAGAACATCATTTTAACAAAAAATTGTACTGGCTTCATTATTATATCATAATTATAACTATATGAATATGAATATGAATGTAACTGTTTAAGGAGGCAGTAATAACCTTTTTCACTGGATTATCTCCCTTGTCAATGTTCAGATTTCCAAAAACTCTTTGCCCCTTCAGTAAAAGCGTCAAGCTCATAACTTTGCGTTATTTTCTACCTCTTATATCATGGGTTATTTCTTTTTTTTTACTTAATGTCAGAATATTTGACGTCCTACAAATGTTTTATATGTTTTTCTTCATATTCCAGGCATGTCATCAGCTCTACCATTATTGGAGTTGATTCTATTAACCCTTTTCATATCATACACAGCACTAGTAATTCTTAACTGGAGAGATTATAGCCTGCTCTTGGTGCAAGTGATTCTGTAGATTATAAAGAACGTTATCCCATAAGAGTTGCTCCACAGCCATCTATAGTTGTACTAATGCCTGCGGGATGAGAGTGGAAACCTGGAATCACCCAAGGATGAGATATAGACAACTATAGATAGCTGACGTAATTTTATTCACAACATCCCCTGCTCGCAAAACTGTCAAAAACCTTGGGTGATTCCTTTCAACCCGCTGGTCGATATTAATATTATAGATGGTTACGGTTGCTCAAAAGCTAATCATATCGTAGACATAACTTGAATACCACTTATTGGATGACAGCCTGTTCCTTGTACATGTGACTCACAAAGAAAGTCCAGGACGTATCTTGATTAGAGTCTATTATGATATCAGTGTGTACTGATCAACTACTAATAAATCTGAGTTATATATTATAGAACATGATAAGGTCACATAGAGTCAACATACCTGTTCTTTGTACACGTGCTTCCGTATCTCAGAGAACACCCAAGCCACAAGAACGGCCAGAGCGCCCGTCACCAAAATGATGCCCACGGCCTCGTACATCTGAATAGATGAATGTATTCCCCATTTACCTCCCGTTGCCATCGATCCATTCTGTATCTCCTGGCACCTTTCGCTGTCGTTAAAGTACTTAAATGTCATTCTAGCAAAAACAAAGCTCGATTGTTCTTTGAGCTTTGTTGTCGTGTATTTACTTTAGCGTTTGTTATTTTTAGCACGCGAATATTTCATACTATAAGGTCATCCGTTGACTTTTTTTCAACACAAGTCATGATATTGTTAACATGAAAGTTGTCTCCAATTACGTTGATATCGTCAAAGATACCGTGTCGGTTCTGTGTGAAGAAGATTGCCGTTATCAGAAGAAAAATTTACTCCAAAAATCATGTTGACCGAAGATCTGTAACATTTAGTCACTAACACCATATTCCTTATACGCCACTTAGCGTGACGGGGGCTCTTTATTTATTTATTTTTTTACAGAAAAAAAATGCATTTCGTCAAACGAATGATCATAAATTAATTGAGACATCGTTCAAATGTGAATCACTCATCAATGACGTCAAGATTTTACCATACCATTTTTTTTCAATTCTCCCCCACATTTAGCTTTACTCTAGCTTCGCAATTTTATGCATTCATTTGCATTTCTTTGCCTTAACCCCTGATCATAAATTACGGTGATCTGTGGAGAGGGAGGTGGCTACACCAACTAATTATAAAAGTAAAGGTAAAAGGTAAGAGGTAAAAGGTAAAATTTTACTTTTTAACCAGTCTCGAGAGACAGTGAATTTATCGCCCTTTTAGTATCTTGTTTGAAGTTGTCTTTTCTTCTTAGGTAGCGTTTAGGCACTCCTATGTGGCTACTGCAACAATGGTCCCGGTAAGGGGAGAAATGTAGCCGCTGTTACCTGCCATGCATGTCGTGAGAGGCTGTTAAAGAAGTCCTCCAAGACAAGCATGTGTCTTTAACACTCTCCAAGAGAAGCATGTGTCTTTAACACTCTCCAAGACAAGCATGTGTCTTTAACACTCTCCAAGACTAGCACGTGTCTTTAACACTCTCCAAGACAAGCATGTGTCTTTAACACTCTCCAAGACAAGCATGTGTCTTTAACGCTCTCCAAGACAAGCATGTGTCTTTAACACTCTCCAAGAGAAATACGTGTCTTTAACACTCTCCAAGACAAGCACGTGTCTTTAACACTCTCCAAGAGGTCAGATTAGAAAGAATTTTATTTGAAATATCATCAGGTTATGTGCCAGTCAGTCTAAAGTGCTCATGGAATCCTTTTTGTACGTCAAATTCTTGAACTAATCATAATACATTTATAATGCTTTTCAATGAAGTCATGCCTGGTATAGGTCTCATTCCAAAGTGTCTGACTCTAACTTCTCCATCATTCTTGAGGTTATTAAGTCTGTTTCTAGATATCTTAGAAACATGGACGGATATTTAGAAGTTGCAACCACCCCACTTATTTTTAATCACAATACACAGCACAATCACATAACAGTTCAATGATTTAAATATCCTTGTACAACCAGCCACCGTATTCCCAAGTATAGCCGTGATATAAATCAAGTAATTCAAGTCGCTACTACTAAACAGGCTTGAATGTCTACTGTCTTTTAACGATATCTATCGACTTGCAATTTGTATGAGTTCTAGGTAGGCTATTTTAGCAGTCACCTCCCTTGTTGCCATGACAACAGTGGTTCAACTAATCAGTTAGATTTTTCCTCTCTTTATCGTAACAAATAGAAGTATAGACCTAGAAGACCAGTTTTACAAGTATCTTCATAAATTACTGTCGTTATATAATCAAACTTGAACAAAACTGTAAGCTATTTTACTTAGCAACAAAACCATTTCTTTTTTCATAACTTATAGTGCAAATAACGAAGATATTATGATGTAATTATTATAATTTGGATCAATTATTGAAGACATGATTGCGTAGTGTAAAGTGCAGCAATCTTTATGTCGCAAATTATCAGATTACCGTTGAACCTAAAATGATTACACGACCTCCTCAAGTTCGAAAGTCACCGTCCGCCGCTGTTTAGAAGTCAGCTTGTGGCCCGTTTCTGATTTCTGCTTGGCATAGGACACCGCAATATAAATAGGAGAATGAACAAGTCTGATATATTAAAAGTCAGTCCTCATTTATTATATAACTGTGTACAATATCAGGCTCTCAATATCTCACAACAACTGTGTAAGTAACAGTTCAATCTGTCAATAGTTTCGGCTGCTGAAGCACTTCGACTACCTACCGTCGGTGATATACATCAGTTATTTATTAGTATAGTGGCTAGTCTGATGAGGGACTACTCACTGAGATTAAATTACTGTTACTCTTAGGTGCACTCTACTGCTAACTCAGTGCTAACTCTGGAGTAACTGATACTGGGTTTCCTAGCTCTGTCTAGGACTGTCTACCGTTAACTGTTCTAGCTCTGTCTAATCTAACGCTGGGTTTCCTAGCTCTGTCTAGGACTGTCTATCGTTCTGTTCTTACTACGGCTAAATGTCCTAGCTCTGTCTAATCTGACGCTGGGTTTCCTAGCTCTGTCTAAGGACTGTCTATTGTTCTGTTCTTACAACGGCTAACTGTCCGAGCTCTGTCTAAGGACTATCTATCGTTCTGTTCTTGGTACAGCTAACTGTCCTAACGTTGTCTAATCTGACGCTGGGTTTCCCAGCTCTCTCTAGCTGTCTCCCTATCTGTCCTCTCTGTCGTCCCTTGGTGCCTATCTATGCTGTTGGTCTCTTCTCTAACTTGTCTTATATACTTCTACATTTTGACCGACAATCACCGAAATTGTGACAGAACTTCAAAACAAAGACCTCCACTTTCTCAGAGTTCCGTCAGTCAGGTTAACATATTTCACTTTCAGAGTTGGAAAAAATCCTTGCCTTTTTGGTATCCAGATAATCTCATAGCAGTGTCTTCCTCGCCTCGAAGTGACTGTTTCCGGTTTAATTAGTATTTCTTATTAAACTTCTATCTCCCTGCTAACTAGTCTTTCTTTAGATCAGCGTCATCCTCTCCTAACCCCTTGAACTTTTGGGAGAACATTAACATTCTTTCAGTTCAAGATACCCTAGAAAGAACTATAGTCATTTGTAGTTTGCTACCTTGTAACGTGTTCTACACCAAGTAAAGTAAAAAAAAAAACAAGTAGAGTACCCCCGTCACGCCAAGTGGCGTATAGGAGATATGGTGTCAGTGACCATATATTTTACAGACCTTCGGCACAAGATTGTTGAGGTAATGTAGTCGGTATTACTCCCGTGTCGCTTTACTTTCCCAGGAAAAAATCCGGTACCCATTAAAGGCTGGGTCAACCAGAAGCCATCGGTTGGGATCGAACCCTACCTCTTGTCATTTGTAGTCCAGCTCACTATCCACTGAGCTATCGCGGCTCCCGTTCTACAATAAGCTATTTCTAAAAATTGTAACCTGGAGTCAACATTCGACCAATCGCGGTGGTTTTAATCTTATTTGCTCCTTTAGTTGTCGATATGTTAAATTTGTCTGGTTGTTATTTTGTCCTTTGTCATCGCTTAATTATTATCTAAATATGTCTGTATCATCATACACGGTTACAATGTTACGTCATCGTTCAGCTGTTTCTCAAGACAGTTGTATACTTAGAATATCATACGACCACGATCATGTTACGGTTATGACATCAAATAATGATAGGCCAATAAACGGCTACAGATTTTATAGAAGTTCGAGGTAAAAGGGGATCAGAAATACTGTCAAATAGAAAATAAATAAAACTGAACTAAAGAACTGGTATCACACACAAACATGATCATTTCCGGGCGGTTTGAAATAAATTGTTCATGATTTCTCGTATTTGAATTCAAACCTAACTGGTTTGGTATCAGGTAATCTATGTATAACACCCAACTGGATCAAAGTGAGCTGTTTTGTCTCTACCAATACAACTTCGATGCTCATTTTAATGTGTCATTCTTGTATTTAAAAGAAGATAATAGGCCGCACCGAAGTCGTGCTGTCCACGTTGTCAGTAAATGCACCGATGAGGAAGGGAAAACAAGAATGCTAACTTGCTCCACGACAAGAGATCGAGACTGGACATAACAAAGACAACCTCATCCCTTTTAAAACAAAGAAGGGAAAAAAACATTATAACTGAAAGTGGAAGAAGAGGCGTCCACTGTAGTAAATTCACTTATGCAAGCCTGGAACCTGGAACCTAGAACCTGGAACCTGGAACCTAGAACCTAGAACCTGAAAACCTAGAACCTGGAATCTGGAACCTAGAACCTGGAACCTGGAACCTAAAACCTGGAATCTAGAACCTGGAACCTGGAACCTAGAACATCGAACCTCGAACCTAGAACCTAGAACCTAGAACCTCGAACCTGGAACCTGGAACCTAGAACCTGGAACCTAGAACCTAGAACCTAGAATCTGGAACCTAGAACCAGGAACCTGGAACCTAGAACCTGACAAAATAGTAGACTTCTTGAAGAAAAAAATAGTGGACTTCTTGAAGACAAAATAGTGGATTTCTTGAAGACAAAATAGTAGACTTCTTGAAGACAAAATAGTAGACTTCTTGAAGACAAAATAGTGGACTTCTTGAAGACAAAATAGTGGACCTCTTGAAGACAAAATAGTGGAATTCTTGAAGACAAAATAGTGGATTTCTTGAAGACAAAATAGTAGACTTCTTGAAGAAAAAAATAGTAGACATCTTGAAGAAAAAATAGTAGACTTCTTGAAGACAAAACTGAAGAGAAGCTCAGTATGGTAATTTTTAAAATAATTAATGTTTTTTTTTGCTTTCGTCAGCTTTTAACTTCTGACAAATTCCCTAGAGACTAGGAGCTGAATTTTGCATGTTAATCCGTTTTTAACTGGCAACCGTGTGCACAGGGGTACCTCGCCGTAGAGGCAGATAACTCCGTCTTCGGAGGTACTCATATTTTTTTCTGTCAATTATTAATTGACGCTTCTAGCCAGGCCTCGCTGCTAAGACCAGGGATGGGTGACACAGAGATAAATCACACATAAAATTTCCAACTGGTGCCGCCGAGATTTGAACTCACAACCTATCTGTCTTGCTTCGTGACCAACCAGTCCCCAAAGGAATGTTATGAAGTGTCAGAACAGGTTTGATCAAAGACCATATCTTCTGTGTGTCGTTAATTCCACTGAAATTACTTATTTCATTACTTTCATCATAATCATGTGCTCTACCGTTTGGTGTAGGCGATTATGTCCTTCCACAGTCTTCTATCCACAGTGCATGGTATCAATTATGTTGTTGACTTGTGTCCATGCCATGACACTATACAATCTAGTATTTTCTCTTTTTAACGTCCGCGATCTCTCTTTCCCTGTATTTTGCCAGTTGTTACCAAGTATTCAAATTTTCCTCTTCTGATGATGTGCCCGAAAAATGTTGATTATTTCTTTCTGATGTTTTGTAGAAGCTCTTTTTTTGTGTTGGCCTCTTTGAGAATGTTCTCTTTGAATTTTTAAGTTGTCCAGGGAACTTTCAACATGTGTCTGAGAAATCCTATATATGTGGCCTCTAATCGTCTTTTCATTTGTTTATCTACTGTCTGTCATTCGCTTCCACAAGTCAGAATTGGCTCTATATAGCACCGATGAACTCTCTTTCTCACTTCTATTGACATGGACTTGTTGCATAAGGTTTTTCATTTTCTGAAATGCTATTTTGGTCAGAGCTATACTTTTTTTTTAAATTTCTGTGCTGTATCTTCCATCTAATGTTATTATTGTGTCCAAGTATTTGACGTATTGCACTTGTTTAGTCCTATTTATTTGTATGCAGCATGATGGTGACGATTGTTTCTTCGATATGACCATTACTTCTGTTTTCTTACTATTCAGACAGAGAACTTTCTTGTTGCTTTCTTTTACTATTATGTCTATCATTTTTTGTAGTTTATTCTCTATCTCTGCTATTAAGACTGTGTTATCTGCATATCGCAAATTGTTTATGTTGTGACCGTTAATTACCTTATTTCATCTAACATAAAGAAGTAATTGTCAAGGGAAAGTAGCCGGTATTTACTCAAGTTGTATTACACGTTTATGCATAGCTGCTTCGACACGACACGACGTATTCTACTGGGGAATGGGACTCAAACAAAACACTGGAACATGTTCATGACAGCGACTAATGAGGGTTGTGCGCTTGCATTTTGATATCAGTATCGATTTGAGTTGGATGTAAACAGTGAGCAAGAAATCAACACTTGATGTCTACAAGATCGTCTCATGGACATTGATTCATAAATGATGTGAGACTTCATAGTTAGACACGCGTGAGTTAAGAAACAACATCAATAATTACATTGACATTTAGCATTATGAGATAGACAAAGCAAAGCAGAGTCTATTAAAGATGATAGGGAGTCAGAGTCAGAAATGGAACCCGTACAGGTGAATACAACGTTGTCATTAAGCAACTATTGGAAGCCGTTTATTCATGATATTTTAGATAATTTCCCACATCTTGCACATTTCCGAAGTGCAACTTGTATATATCCTTCTATTCGTGGAAAAATACCTATAACATTATATACAGCAGCTTTACTAAACGCCTGTATACTGAGTGATTTGATGAACATGATTAGAAAAGTGGAGGCGGGCTGTGTACGTGTGCAATGGGTAGAATCGTTGCAGAAGTCAAGAAAGACTTAAGGTCACCTTTGTCTACGTCCCAGGACATGCGGGAGTACGGGACAATAAAAGAACGGACAGGTAGCTGCGTTATTGTCAAGGACGATCAACCAATGGATCGGGCGGACATCATCAATGCCATCCGGGAAGTGGGAATGACACAGGACTTCGACAAACATGAGTCCACGTCACTCCTTCGGATGAAAGAGATGGGAGTTAAGATGGGCACAGCCAGAAACGAGAAACGTAGTGGGTGTATAGAACGACTAATTAACCAACACAGAACAGGAGTCGTCAGTCGCTGGACACTGCAAGACTTGCTGAAGAGGGGATCTGAGCACCTATAGACATGTGCGGAATGTGATGATGATGACCCGCAAATAACTCAATAGCTTTACTTCTTCTTCTTCTTTCCTTCCTCATCTGCCTTTCAGCGTCGAGGGGAGATATAATTTGCGGTCTTTTGCTCTTCTGTTCGCCTCTGCTGCTGTTATGTTTCCTAGTGCTTCTAATATTCCATCGATCCATCTTTTTCGTGGTCGACCCTTGGGTCTGTTGTTCTCACAACGTTTGTTGAAGGCTCGTTGTGTTGTGTTTTGTTCTTTCTGCCTTGTCACGTGGCCGAACCATTTTATCTGTTGTTTCCTTATATATTCTATGGCTGGGGCTATTCCTAGCTTTTTTCTCAGTTCTACATTTCTGATCTTATCTCTCAGACTGTTTCCTGTCATTCGTCTAACACATTTCATCTCTGTAGAGGTTATTTTTCTTATTGTTCTTGCATCTAGAGTCCAGGTCTGGCATTGGTAGCACAACGTTGGAATGAAGATTGTATTGTATAGTGCTCGTTTTGCCTCCAGAGTTATTTCCTTGTTGGACAATAGTGGTGATAACTGTCCGATGATTTGACAAGCTTTGTTGCATCTTGATTCTATCTCTGCTGTTTGGGAATTGTCGTTTGTCATTAGACTTCCTAGGTATTTGAATTCCTCTACTTGTTTTAGTTGTCTGCCTTCTATAGTTATGTTGATGTTCTGTTTATTTTGGCGACATTCATGACTTCTGTTTTGTTGATGTTGATTTTCATGTTGTATTTTGTTCCTAAGATGTTGAGTTTGTTTAAGTGTTCTTGTAGGTCTTCTATTGTTTCATGTATTAGTGCCTGGTCGTCTGCAAATAGAAGCTCGTTGATCTCCTCTGTCTCTGATGGGTTGGCTAGCTTGCATATATGGTCCATGTATGTAATAAACAGTAGGGGGGATAGTACGCACCCCTGTCTTACACCTGATCTAACTTCGAAGTGGTCTGTGTAGCCTGTTGCTGTTCTGACCCTGCAGCTGCTGTTGGCGTAGAGACTTTTAATAATGTTGGTTAGATGTTGGCTTACTCCGTATGTTGTTAGTATCTCCCACAGTTGTTCTCTGTTTACTCTGTCGAATGCTTTTTCCTGGTCAATGAAGGCTATGTATAAGTTTTGGTTGTGTTCTGTCGTTTTTTCTGCAAGCTGTTTTAGTGTGAATAGTGCGTCGGTACATCCTCTGTTTTTTCGGAACCCCATTTGAGAATCGCTTAACTGTAGTTCTATTATTGGTCTCAGTCTTTTTTCCAAGATTTTGGCGTATAGCTTTCCTACATGGCTGAGCAGAGATATACCTCTATATTGATTGCAGTCTCTTTTGCTACCTTTCTTTTTCCATATTGGTATGATGATTGCCTGTTGCCAGTCTTCTGGGGCTTGTTGTTGGTGCCATGCTGCATTAAATATTCTGTGCAGCCATTGCATTCCTGTTTCTCCCGCTGCTGCTATTATTTCTATTGGAATGTTATCTATCCCTGGTGCTTTGTTTCTTGGTGCATATTTGATTACTTCTTCTATTTCCTCTTTCATGATGTTGGGTTCAGTATTTGTGAGTTCTAGTGTGGTTTTTGTTGTCTTGTTGGTAGTTGGTATGTTTAACAGGTCTTCAAAATATTCTTTCCATCTCTGTTGCATACATTGGTTGTTTGATATTGGTTGTCCGTCTTTGTCATTTATCAGCTCAGTAGGATCATGGTTTTCTTTTCTCGCTCTTGTGGCTTTTACTGCTTTGTAGAAATCTCTTGTGGCTGTCTTGAAGTCCCTGCTCATGTTTTGTCCGAATTCTGTCCAATTCCTTTGCTTAGCTTCTTTGATCAGCATTTTAACTCTTTTTCGAACTAAGGCATATCTTTCATATTTTTCTTGGTTCTTGTTCTCCCTCCAATTTTTAAACAGTTTCTTCTTTTCTTTAATTGCTTCTCTGATTGTTTCGTTCCACCACGGGGTGCTCTTTTTCCCTTCTCTTGTTCTTAGCTTCGTTCCACAAACTGTTTTAGAGATGTTAGTTACTGTTTCCTTAAATTGTTTCCACTCTTCTTCTACTGTGCATACTTCGTTAGGGAGTTTCTTGAATTCCTCTCTGAGTTTTTCTTCTAGGGTTTTCCTTGTTTCTTGATCGTTTAATTGTTTTATTTTTATTGTCTGTTCTTTTCGCTTCTTTTGTTTGTTTTCGTGTTTTCTCTTTATTTTTGGCTGTCTTAGTGTGATCATAACCATCTTGTGATCCGTGTCGTCTGTAATATTTGGGATTGCTCTACTGTCGGTTACTCTTTTCTTGTTCTCTTTTCTTGTTAGTATAAAATCTATCTGGCTTCTGCATGTTGTGTCATTCCATTTGTACCAGGTGTATACTTGCGACTCTCTATGTTTGAAGAATGTGTTGGTGATAAATAAATCATTTTGATTGCATAGTTCCAGCAGTCTGCTCCCATTTTCGTTTATTTCAGCTGTTTTATCGCCAAAGGGTCCTAAGATGTCACTGTTCTCACTGTTGCGTTTCCCAAGCCTTCCATTAAAATCTCCCATCACTAACATGTCGTCGCTTTCGTCAATCTTGTTAATAATTTCACTCAATGTGTCGTAGAATTCTTCGCTGTCTTTTACATTGTTGTTGCATGGTGCATAGATTTGAATGTAATTTGTTTTTCGGTCGTCTTCTAGTAGTTTAATTGAGATAATTCTTTCTGAATAGTATTTTATTTCTAGAATGTTCTTTGCGTGTTCTGGGTCGATGATAAAACCTACTCCATGTGTTGCTCTTTCTGTGTTGTCGACTCCCGAGAATATTTTCGTGTAGTTCATGTGTGTTTTCTTTATCTGTTGTCCTTTTACTCTGGTGTCCGCTAATCCTAGTATTTTAATTTTCCTTTTGTCATTTCTTCTATAAGTTCGATTTCTTTATTTTTTATCCCGCATATGTTTATCGTTGCTACTTTGATCTCCATATTCTATGTATTTCTCTGAGCATAAATACAATTATCCCTTACCGACCTGCTAAGTCAGTCGTAAGTTAAGGGCTTAGTTTAAGAGAAACACACGATGGGGGTTTAGCCCGGCTGATGTTTCCCCCCACGGCTTTATTAACAATAGCTTTACTAAACAGAAGATATTACAACATTATATCTCCTTCTTAGGAAAGTCCTATATAACATTTTATATTTATGTCTCAACGTTTAACCCACAATTGCTAGGGTCTCGTACGTCATTGTTATATGTTTGTGCTTGTCTTTGTGTATTGGCACATTCAGGCTGACTGGAAGTGGTTTCAGAGTTAAATGAAATAGAATATTTCACACCGGAAAGTGTCAGTTTTGTCAATCTGTCATATGTCTCTTCTCGTAGACATTAATATTTCATACCACAAACACTGATTGGGCATGTCTGGTGTGTATGCGCACAGTAACAATTGTGAGGGAGGATCATGTCAGAATGTAAGAAGAATACATAGTAACAGTTTTATATGATTAATATGTTACAATGTATGAACAACGCATAGTAACAGCTGTGATGGAGGAGCATGTCGGAGTATATGAACAACTAATAGTAACAGTTGTGAGGGAGGGCATATCAGAGTATATGAACAACTAATAGTAACAGCTGTGAGAGAGGAGCATATCAGAGTATATGAACAACTAATAGTAACAGCTGTGAGACAGGAGCATATCAGAGTATATGAACAACTAATAGTAACAGCTGTGAGGGAGGAGCATGTCAGAGTATATGAACAAGTAATAGTAACAGCTGTGAGGGAGGAGCACGTCAGAGTATATGAACAACTAATAGTAACAGCTGTGAGGGAGGAGCATGTCAGAGTATATGAACAACGCATAGTAACAGCTGTGAGGGAGGAGCATGTCAGAGTATATGAACAACGCATAGTAACAGCTGTGAGGGAGGAGCATGTCAGAGTATATGAACAACGCATAGTAACAGCTGTGAGGGAGGAGCATGTCAGAGTATATGAACAACGCAAAGTAACAGTTCTTAAGAAGGAGCGTGTCAGAATGTACGAACAAAAAGATAACAGCTATGAAATAAGCGGAAGTGAGACATCAAAAGATGGACCAAGAGCAGCAAGTCAGACTACGTCAAATAACACAAATTTAAATCAACGGAAACACACGTAGAAGCCAAGATCCTCTGTAACTAATACACAATGCAGAGAAATAAGTAAATTAAAAAGCCCCCAATTTTTCAATGGGAGTCAAATTTAAGTTATAAGTGAATTTCATTGCCCGTAGAAAAATAAATTCAAGCGTTCTTGTGCTATTTCAAACAATTCGAGCAGCACAAGAACGACAAATGATAAAAACCACGACACCTTTTAGGTATCAGTGAAAAGAGAAAAGAAGAAGAGGAAAGAGCCCCCGTCACACCAAGTGGGGTATAGAGAATATGGTGTATGTGAGCATAATTTTTAAGACCTTCGGCACATGATTTTCGGGATAATGTGGTCGGTATTACGCCTGTGTGCGCGTTACTTACCCATAAAAAAATCCTACCTACTTAAGGCTGGGTGAACCCGGAAGCCGTCGATCAGGATCGAACCCGAACTCGTGTTCTTTGTTGTCCAGTTCACTAACCACTGAGCTATCGCGGCTCATTGCAGAGAAATATCCTACGAGATTTTTCACTATTTACTTTATTTGCTGAGAGTTGTTGTTCTTAGCACAAACACATAGCTGTGATTTTGTTGTCCATAAGATCAGTACGCACTTCCGTTTATGCCACATCCAAACAAAACAGGGGACCGATTTATTACTTTATTTTCTTTCCATTTCTCCTATTTCAAAATTATAATATATATTTTATTATTATTTATTTATTTGCAATACATATTTGTACGTGTGTTGTGTGTTTGTTACAGTTTAAGGGATACTGCGCAGAAACGTCGTTCTGGTTTGCATTGTCCACACGTTACGCGAAGATTTAACTATACCGGGTTTTTTTAATTTATCTTTGTTTTCAATCAGACGACTTGTTATTTTGGGTAATGACGCACTCCGTCAACAGACTGAATTTCAATTGCAAGGAACAATCACGTGATTGCTTCCGGTAATATATTACAGTAACAAGCCCACATACTAAATTATTCATCACTTTTCAACGAAATATATCATCTTTAACCAAGCGCGACCGGGCTGAACTCATCATCTCATTACAAGTAACGACCAGCGTGATAGATGAGAATGAGAGTCGCATACATTTCAAGCAGATTAGTTCCCTTTAATCACCGTTGTTGATGTCTACCACACCGCTGTAGTTCAGCCAAACCAACATGGCACGATCATCTGGGATGCCCTTAATATAATTACTGGTCACCTACAACTTATCAATAATGCAGAAGTTAGGATAATAGTGGCAATGTTCATTTATAATAATGGTACAGATTTAGTACCGTTTTTTTTATTTGTCTGAATCATCATCATCCAGTACCGTGTCTACTGGCGTAGGTGATCATGTCTCTTCACAACTTTCGATCTCGGCAGCTATTTATCCTTTCTGTTGTTGACCTTCTGCCGAGCCCTTCTCTTTAGCTGTCTGATATTTTTTCTCTTTGCTTCCCTCTATCTCTTCGTCCCTCAATTTTTCCAGTTGTTACAATATATTCCAGTTGTTCTCTTCTCATAACATGGCCAAAAAATTATGATTGTTTCTTCCTAATATTGGAAATTAGCTCTGTTTTTGCTTTGACCTCTCTCAGAACATCTTCATTACTCTTCTTAGCTGCCCATGGTACTCGCAATATTCTTCTGTAAAACCACATTTCTACAGACTCCAGTGATTTTCTTGTCTGTTGTCCTATTGCCCATGATTCGCATCCATATGTTAAGACTGGCTCTATGTAACATTTAAGAACTCTTTTATTGTTTCTATTGTCAAAAATGGATTGCATAGTATTTTCCTCATTTTTTGGAAAGCTGCTTTTGTCTGAGCCATTCTGCATCTCACCTCTTTTGTACATCTTCCGTCTGAGGTTAACAAAGTTCCCAAATATTTAAATGCATTTACCAGTTTTAATATTGTTCCACTTGTCTTTATTTTGCACTGAGGTGATATCCGTTTCTTTGTTGTTACCATTACCTCTGTCTTTTTGCTATTAAGGCTGAGTCCTTTATTTTTGCTTTCTTTCACTATAATGTCCAACATTTCTTGTAACTCATTTTCACTCTTAGCGATTAAGACTGTATCATCATCATACCTTAGATGCCTTAGATTATTTATATTATGACCTCCAATTGTTATTCCAGGCATGTCCCTTATGGATCTTAAAATAATCTCACTATACATATTAAACAAATCTGGTGACAGCACATAACCTTGTCTAACACCCTGTTTTATTTGTTGAAACATTCTCAATTGGTTTCTAGTTCTTATGGCCGCTGTTGTTGCCAGTACATGTTCTTTATTATTCTTAGACCTTTGTTGTCTTTTTTGTGTGAAAGAACACTTTTTTTAAGAATGGAATAGATTTAGTAACATCTTTTATTTGTGTGAAAGAAAACCTATGGGGTTTATAGTGTAGTCAGAAAAATTATTGGGTCTGTAGTATAATCAGTAATTTATAAATACCCTTCATTACATAATGAGTAATTGTTGCAACGGCAATATTGGGATTAAATGGTGCGACAAGAAATAACCGAATGATCTAGATGTTGCATATGTTAAAGTGTTCCTAAGTGACAATACAAACAAGAGGTAAATTATCACATATACTCTATCATCCATGGCGTAAAGAATAGGACTTGAAATCATCAGGGATAAAACACAAATAATAGAAAATAAAATACCCCAGAGGAAAATATATGCCTAAATCCTAAGACATTGGAAAGAGTAGACCACTAAAAATATATTAGTAGTAATGTAGATCAAGAAGGTTGAACATATAAAGAGATCAGAATCAAGATAGCAAAAGCAGTAGACAATTTTAAAAGCCTGGACAAAATATGGAAATCAAAAATACTAAACAAGAAAACTAAACTGAGATAATTCAACTCAAACTAGCCCTGACAATACTTCAGGCGTACAAACGATAATAGTAATGGAGGTTCTGCTTTAAGTGGGGTGGAAATGGCAGAAAAAAATTACTAATTTAGAACAATGATAAAGTTCCAAACATCAGTGGAAAAATAGATGCAACCAAAAACGACGGTGGTAGATAGAACACGCACCTCAGAAGCCAAATACCAGTTTTACGTGACAGGTCTTTTTTGTCTGAAATCCCAGGGGAGGAGACAAAGGTGAAGGCCAAAATATACTTCGAGAAGACAGGTAGGAACAGAGTTATATTTGATCAAAGATAGTACTATCTTACCTTTATCAATGGATGCTTGCGCAGAGTAAAAGGATGGAAATGGCAGGACAAAATCACTAACAGAATTGTGGAAAAGTACCAGTCAAATACCAGTGGATAAAGAGATAGAGGGGAGTCGATAGCGCTGGATAGGAAGTCAACTGAGAGTATTACACAACAGGCCCTTTTTTTATCCCCAAGGAAAAAGACAAAGAGGAAGACTAAAATAATCTTGGAGAAGACAGATGGGAAGCATAGATGAAGTTTTTTTGGTTTTAGAAGGCCCCGGTATCACTGCAAACGAATTAAAATCCAAAATTACTCAACCGCCCGTGCCAGTGGAATCATCCGAACTAATACCTCATCTCCTAAACAAAGAAAGCTAGCTGTAGTCCCCATCATAGCAGTCTCAGTACACGCCAATAGACATAGGACGAAACCGCACAGAAAGTGAACACAGCCAACTGTTCCCTGTCATACGATATCATCATTCATCGTAAACAATTGGAATATCGAAACATGATCAAAACGGATAAAACACACAGCTCACGGTGTGCACAGAGCACCTAACTCAGTAGCTCCTGCAACAAGCCAGACCTGGAACATGAGGAAACTGCAACAAGGAACACCTTCATACATAGCATCCAATGGCTCCTGTCGCCTATCCACCATATTGACCAGAAGTTCACGTCCTCCTGAAAAGGATGATCGTCATATTTTTAAAATGTATAGCGCTTGATGATGTTAAGACATCCTTTTTGACTCCAAATCCGAACATGTAAAACACAGTTAGTCGTCAGATTATCCCCGTCGCACATCAAACAACAGACCGTAAGATTAGCGTATGGCCGGTCTTGGGATATACGATGAGCCATTATGATGACGTAGCACACACAACAATGGCAGCGCCCTTAGATTCCTGATTACTCTAGTGAATGCAGCCCACAAGGAACGAAAACGGTGCAAATTCCCTAAAGAGATAAAACTGCGGCTGACTTGACGAAGCAGTTCACATTAATGAGTTGTAACATGTAAATAACTTGCGTCAAGCAAATCCATCAACCGTCATGAACAGCACTCAAAGTGACGTAAAGCGCAGATCAGCTCTAGACAGTGGAAGGTTGCATTCACAACACTTGATTTGTCAAGAAGGAATATTGCCGTGCGTACTACTCCGCTTCATCGGCGCAGATGTGTTAAGTAGAACATCATTTTGACTTTAACGCAGAAAAGTGCAATGGAGAGCCGAAATTGTTCAGACCCCAAATGCACTTTCTGCAGCGATCGAGAGAACGTCAACTAGTTCCACCATCTTGGAACGGAAGTCCAAGAGATGAAGATGATGGGGAAGCCATGGAATGACCTTAAAAGAGTAGCAGGAAACAGATCGGCTTGGAAAGTGTTTGTTGAAGACCTATGCTCCACAGGGAGCTGAAAGGTAGAAGAAGATAGTACAACCTTAAGACAAAATGGCATCGAACATAATCGATGTATGAAGCATGATTGGCTTATCAAATGTTTCTTAAGACATGCTCCAGGAAGAAACAGAAGAAGAAATGTAGTGAATATAGTATCAGTAGTAGATGGCAGTATTAAAGATTTAGTTAAAATCAATAATGCAGCAAAAGTTGCAGTAGTCAAAGTAGCAGTTGAAATAGTAGAAGTAAATGAACAAAGTAGTAATTAGTCTTGAAGTATTATAGCAGCGGTAATATGTAACAAAAGAGATAGTATTGTATTAATGGTATTTGCATAAACGATTTAGATTAGGAATATTTGTAGTAGAAATAAAAGTAGGAATGTAGCATTAATGTAATAGTAATAGTAGTAGTAGTATAAATTGTAGTATGTGAATAAAGGTAGTATTGTTGTCGTTCTGGTAATAGTAGACGATATGATATAATAACAGTAGTAGTACTATCAGTAATATTAAGAGAAGTAGAAGTAGTAGTATTAGTAATTGTGATGGTGCTGTCCGTATTAGAAGGTTACCAATTACAGTTAAATTAGTTTACATTTGTTACAAATCACAACAGAAAACCACTTCCACGTAGTTATATTTCAATTTTACGAGAACACAACGTGAATTAAAGAAACACAAAACGTCACAGTGAAATCCCATAACAGTGACGACTAATTCCAATCGGTGAAAGTCATTGAACAAACACGAGCGAGGCAGCAACGTGACGAGGTGGGAGCGAGAGCTCACAGACAAAACTATATTAAAACGTGTTTGTGAAAAATTAATATGCAGTTACATTTTGGATTGAATTTCTTCTCATTTTACTTCTTCTGCGTCATGGCTCATTCAGAAACGGACTCCGAACTCTCTTCTGTCTACTTCAATGATTCGGTTGCCCTTAGAGATGGCGTGGGCCACATTATCCTCCTCAGACATGTGTGCTGAATCAATCATGTAGAACATGTTTTGTTGTCATGTTATCCAGGATACAGTGGCTGGTAGTTCCTATTTTGAGCTTTCATTCTGTTGTGACCAGTGCCTAGGCGAAGTTTGATGACTTGATCGTTCCTCGATAGTTGGAAGTATCCATCCCTCTCGTTATACTTTGAGTGTTCTTATTTCCATTTCTCATTATACTGGCCTTTGATGATGGATTTGGCTTCATCGTAGCTGACCAGATGGTTCTCTTGTAATCTGCCTCCCTCCTTAGCTAGTTTGTCTGTGCATTCGTTTCAGTGTATATTACAGTGTGATGGTATCCACTGGATGACCACTCTCTGGAAGTTATTGCACAGTTGGTCTAGGGGTGCTCTCAAGTCATCTAGCTCGCTGTTTCTATGGGTTTTTAGAGTTGTTAGGAACAGACAGCGCCTCGGTCAGTGTCACCACTTTCCTGTGCACGTTATTTTTATGTTGGATAGCCAGTTCTGCAGCATTTTCGTGGGGATTAAATGTATGTAGATGTCATGTCAGATATGGACACAATGTCAGGGTTAATCTAAGTTTATAGATTTGATAACGATGTAGTATTTATGGAGCTGTGGTTCACGTTAGAGCTGTGGTTCACGTTGGAGCTGTGGTTCACGTTGGAGCTGTGGTTCACGTTGGGGCTGTGGTTCACGTTGGAGCTGTGGTTCACTTTGGAGCTGTGGTTCACGTTAGAGCTGTGGTTCACTTTGGAGCTGTGGTTCACGTTGGAGCTGTGGTTCACGTTGGAGCTGTGGTTCACGTTGGGGCTGTGGTTCACGTTGGGGCTGTGGTTCACGTTGGAGCTGTGGTTCACTTTGGAGCTGTGGTTCACGTTAGAGCTGTGGTTCACTTTGGAGCTGTGGTTCACGTTGGAGCTGTGGTTCACGTTGGAGCTGTGGTTCACGTTAGAGCTGTGGTTCACGTTGGAGCTGTGGTTCACGTTGGAGCTGTGGTTCACGTTGGAGCTGTGGTTCACGTTGGGGCTGTGGTTCACGTTAGAGCTGTGGTTCACTTGGAGCTGTGGTTCACGTTAGAGCTGTGGTTCACTTTGGAGCTGTGGTTCATATTGGAGCTGTGGTTCACGTTAGAGCTGTGGTTCACGTTAGAGCTGTGGTTCACTTTGGAGCTGTGGCTCACTTTAGAGCTGTGGTTCACGTTAGAGCTGTGGTTCACTTTGGAGCTGTGGTTCACGTTAGAGCTGTGGTTCACTTTGGAGCTGTGGTTCACGTTAGAGCTGTGGTTCACTTTGGAGCTGTGGTTCACGTTAGAGCTGTGGTTCACTTTGGAGCTGTGGTTCACGTTAGAGCTGTGGTTCACTTTGGAGCTGTGGTTCACGTTAGAGCTGTGGTTCACTTTGGAGCTGTGGTTCACGTTAGAGCTGTGGTTCACTTTGGAGCTGTGGTTCACGTTGGAGCTGTGGTTCACGTTAGAGCTGTGGTTCACGTTGGAGCTGTGGTTCACTTTGGAGCTGTGGTTCACGTTGGAGCTGTGGTTCACGTTGGAGCTGTGGTTCACGTTGGAGCTGTGGTTCACGTTGGAGCTGTGGTTCACGTTGGGGCTGTGGTTCACGTTGGAGCTGTGGTTCACGTTGGGGCTGTGGTTCACGTTGGGGCTGTGGTTCACGTTGGGGCTGTGGTTCACGTTAGAGCTGTGGTTCACGTTAGAGCTGTGGTTCACGTTGGAGCTGTGGTTCACGTTGGGGCTGTGGTTCACGTTGGGGCTGTGGTTCACGTTGGAGCTGTGGTTCACGTTAGAGCTGTGGTTCACGTTGGAGCTGTGGTTCACGTTGGAGCTGTGGTTCACGTTAGAGCTGTGGTTCATATTGGAGCTGTGGTTCACGTTGGAGCTGTGGTTCACGTTGGAGCTGTGGTTCACGTTGGGGCTGTGGTTCACGTTGGAGCTGTGGTTCACGTTGGAGCTGTGGTTCACGTTGGGGCTGTGGTTCACGTTGGAGCTGTGGTTCACGTTGGAGCTGTGTTCACGTTGGGACTGTAGTTCACGTTGGGGCTGTGGTTCACGTTAGAGCTGTGGTTCACGTTAGAGCTGTGGTTCACGAGCTTGTCTAATGAGGACAGGAATTCATTGCTCGATTCCTATCGATGACTTCTAAGTTAATCCTGCCTGATATGGGGACCTGATTTGTTGTTTTTATTTGGGGGGGGGGGGGGGACAAATACAGCAACGTATAAATGCTTCGTGGCAAGACGCTGTGCCCCTGAGTACGGGTTCGATCCTGCTTTGGTCCATATTTTTTCTGTTGCTGATTATTTGTCAATTTTTCCGAGTGCTGTAAACATACCTCTTCCTCTGAATTGATTCGCTGATTGTCGCCTCGGAAGTTTCCCTCTATAATAAGTTTCCCTCTATAATAAGTTTCCCTCTATAATAAGTTCCCTCTATAATAAGTTTCCCTCTATAATAAGTTCCTCTATAATAAGTTTCCCTCTATAATAAGTTTCCCTCTATAATAAGTTCCCTCTATAATAAGTTTCCCTCTATAATAAGTTCCCTCTATAATAAGTTTCCCTCTATAATAAGTTTCCCTCTATAATAAGTTCCCTCTATAATAAGTTTCCCTCTATAATAAGTTTCCCTCTATAATAAGTTTCCCTCTATAATAAGTTCCCTCTATAATAAGTTTCCCTCTATAATAAGTTTCCCTCTATAATAAGTTTGCCTCTATAATAAGTTCCCTCTATAATAAGTTTCCCTCTATAATAAGTTCCCTCTATAATAAGTTTCCCTCTATAATAAGTTTCCCTCTATAATAAGTTTCCCTCTATAATAATATTTATTTATTATTATTTGTCTCCAAATGCTGACCACATTAAAATAGTAATGTCTCTAGTTATGCAGTTTGACTACGTGGCCATTGATCTTATTATTTTTCCATGACCCAGTGATCCAGACATGGTGATCATTTACAAGCTGGGTCGACTGGAGAGTGGCAACTTATTTTTGAACCCTCGATCATTCTATCATGAATGCAGTTACCACCACACCAGGTTATCAACGTTCTCATTGACGATATAAATTCCCCCAAAAAATAACGTGTTAATGAAACAGGAAAAAATATAGGAACTAACACTATATTGGGGGGGGAAGGGAGGGAGAAGGAGGAGGGGCATTAGCTCAGTGGCTAGTGAACTAAAACACTAGGGACAAGGGACGGGGTTCGATCTTGATCAACGGCTACCGGGTTCACCCAGCCTTAAATATGTACCGTTTCTTACTGGGAAAATAAAGCGGCACTGGCGTAATACGACCACATTACCCGCCGAAGGTCTGTTGAAAAAAATAAGGCACTAACGCCATATTCCCTGTACGTGACGGTACTCTTTACTTTTTTTTTTTTTTGAAACATATTTCCTAAGCCTAACCTGACTCTTTCACTTCAGCTTCCTTTTTGCCAGAAGAGTCTGTTCAGCAAATTTCCGAAATACATCTTCAGATATATGTATACGGATATGTCAAACATTCCAGTTGATTATGCAATGGAGCGCCATTCTGCTCTGTCTCTTGCTTTCATGGTGCAGGTTCTCATAGGCTGGTTTGTCCATCTTTTGATGTTACTTGTCCATGTTAGTTTTGGTCTGACCCTGCCTCTTTTACCATGTATTTTCCCCTCCAGGATTACTTTTAGTAGGCTGTTGTGTCTTTTAACATGGCCCAAAATTCGCATTTGTCTTGTTTGAATTTTGTTTAGTAGTTCTCTTTTCATTTTTAGTTAGGGTTGGGTTTCTGATTGAGTTAATGTTATTACTGAAGTTACGCTTAAGTTTACAGTTAATGAAGTTACGCTTAAGTTTACAGTTAATGAAGTTACGCTTACATTTACAGTTAATGAAATTACGCTTAAGTTTACAGTTAATGAAGTTACGCTTAAGTTTACAGTTAATGAAGCTACGCTTAAGTTTACAGTTAATGAAGTTACGCTTAAGTTTACAGTTAATGAAGTTACGCTTAAGTTTACAGTTAATGAAGTTACGCTTAAGTTTACAGTTAATGAAGTTACGCTTAAGTTTACAGTTAATTAAGTTACGCTTAAGTTTACAGTTAATTAAGTTACGCTTACGATTACAGTTAATTAAGTTACGCTTAAGTTTACAGTTAATTAAGTTACGCTTAAGTTTACAGTTAATTAAGTTACGCTTAAGTTTACAGTTAATTAAATTACGCTTAAGTTTACAGTTAACGATGGCTCGCGTTAAGATTTTATTTGTGGATAGGGTTACGGACAGAATAAATGATAAACGTCAAAGAATGTGCGGGAGTACGGGGAAATGAAAGAGCGGACAGGGTGACTATCTGTGCTGTCGTTAAAGACGGTCAACCACTGGATCGGACGGACGTCATCAATGCCCTCTGAGATGTGGGAAGGGCACAGGACTTCGACAACCATGAGTCCACGTCACTCCGGATAAATCATAACTGACCGGATGTTTCTCTTGTGGTAATCTCCCTACCTCTTTAGCTAATTTGTCTGCGCGTTCGTTCCCGTGTATATTATACAGTGCGATGGTATCCACTGAATGACTACTCTCTGGAAGTTATTGTATAGTTGGTCCAGGGTTGTTCTCAAGTCATCTAGTTCATTGTTCCTGTGGCTTGGCTTTTTAGAGCTGTTAGTACAGACAGTGCATCAGTCAGTATCACCAATTTATTGTGCATGTTATTTTTGTGTTGAATAGCCAGTGTTGCAGCATCTCTGAGGACCGCAGTTTCTGCCTTAAAGTTGTTTGAGAATTTCCCAGAAGTTATTGACTTGGTGTTCTCTTTCTGGTTATTCAGCATCAAGATCACACCTCCCCATCCGTTTCTGGTGGCATTTGTAGCAGAGCCATCTGTGTATATGTGGGACCAAGAGTCCTGTGGGTAGGTATCGTGTATGTGTTTTTCTGCTACGTGTTTTTTTCTGTGTCTGATTGGGTGCTTTTTTTCATGTTTCCTATTATATTTTCCTTAAGTTCTAGTATTTTGTGTTTCCCATGAGGAGACATATATCAGATGGGCCCAAGGGTTTTTGTATTGTTTGGGACAGTACTGGGTCTCTAATAGCCAGTTTTTTTAAGAATGCAGCGAAGTTGCTCCTCTTTATTCTTACTATTCCGTAACCAGTTATTCTTTGGTGCATGGGGTGGCTAAGGGGCCTTCTATATTTCTCCGCTTGTTGCAATACTTTAGTCTGTCATCTAAGGGTTGTAAACCTGTTACTGTTTCTAGAGTCTTGATAGGTGTAGATTTCATAGCACCAATGATGATACGGGCAGCTTGATTTTGTGTTCTGTTAATTTTGCTAAGGTGTGATTTGGAAGCCCAGGCTGTGACTGCATACTCTAGTTCGACTAAAGTCTGCTTTAAAGTCTCTCTAAAGTCGGTTATATCCTGCCAGGACCATCGGGTGTAAGAAATCATGTGCGTGATGGCATCCATGCCAGCCTGGCTGATGTTGAGTGTAGAGGGGCAATTGACAGTGTTGACTTTCTAAATTCCCATTTTAAAAAACCGCCAGGCGGTAATCCGACTCAAGAAATGCGCAAATCATTTCAGGGGAAGAGGTATGTTTACAACACACAAAAAAAAATTCACAAATAATTAATAACAGACAAAAAAAAAGAACAATGGACAACCAGATGCAATATAGAAGCAGTGCTCCTCAACACAGCGCCTTGCCAGGGAAACCTGCGCTAGAGCACACGACTATCTAAGCTACCTATACAACTTGTTCTAAAGAATCGTTTTAGGTTCCTTATTTCGCTGTGTGCTCAAGAGCAGGGTTTTCGTGATAAGGCGCTGTGGACAGTAATGCTGTCATGTGATACCTTTACTGAATGACAGTAATGCTGTCATGTGATGCCTATACTGAGTGGCAGTAATGATGTCATGTGATACCTTTACTGAATGACAGTAATGCTGTCATGTGATACCTTTACTGAATGACAGAATGCTGTCATGTGATACCTTTACTGAATTACAGTAATGCTGTCATGTGATACCTTTACTGAATGACAGTAATGCTGTCATGTGATACCTTTACTGAATGGCAGTAATGCTGTCATGTGATAACTTTACTGAATGACTGTAATGCTGTTATGTGATACCTTTACTGAATGACAGTAATGCTGTCATGTGATACCTTTACTAAATGACAGTAATGCTGTCATGCGATACATTTACTGAATGGCAGTAATGCTGTCATGTGATACCTTTACTGAATGACAGTAAAGTCTTGTGCCTCATCGTTGTTTGTTGTCGTTGTCCCTGTATTCAGAAGAAGGCCACAGGCCGAAACGTCAGTATTGTGTTGTGTTCCTTCTTTGTAAAGCTGTCACCATACCTTGGAGTGTCAAACACTCGCTACCACTGGCTTTTAACTCTTCAAAGACTTGTTTGCTGTGGGATACTTTTCTTTTGCAATAGCTAAATTATGAAGATATTATGTTTAGTTCAACAACATACAGAAATACAAGGCACATATAGTTAATATAATACGGGAGGTCAAAAAGTAATGCACACCAATTTTTTTCTCGGCTAATAATAAAGATAGGAATATGAAATTTTGCACACTTGGAATATGACATGTTCCAATTATGTGTACCAAATTGCACAGCATTCTGATAAGTATTACGCAATCTATGAACCGTTAAAAGGAGCTTGTCAACAATGTCCGTTACAAACAGCGAATTGTCATAGAATTTCTGGTTGCGGAAAAGAAACTGTGGCAAACATTCATAAACGACTGTGTGCAGTGTACAAATGTTCTGCAGTCGATAGGAGCACAGTTAGTCGCTGGGTTCAGAGAATTAAAGCTGCAGAAAGTGTACGAGTGGAGCTGCATGATTTACCGCGTTCTGGACGTGTTGCCTCGGCTACCAGCACAGACATGTTAAACCGGGCTGATGCCATTATTCGTAAGGATAGGCGTATCACTAGTCAGCAATTGGCATTGCAGCTTACAGTCAGCAAGGGAAGTGCAATCGCAATTTTTAAAACTCTCGGATATTCAAAGATTTGCGCTCGATGGGTTCCTCGGTGCCTAACAAATGATCACAGAGTTCAAAGGAAAACATTCTGTTCTGAATTGTTGGAGCGTTTCGGTGTTGAAGGAGAAATGTTTTTGTCAAAAATTGTTACCGGTGACGAAACGTGGGCACATTATTATGAGCCTGAAACAAAAATGCAGTCAATGGAATGGCATCATCCGCAGTCACCAAAAAGAAAAAAATTCAAAACATCTCCATCAGCCGGAAAGGTGATGATCACTGTCTTCTGGGACATTGATGGTGTGATTCTTGTTGATGTAATGACAAGAGGTGAGACAATCAACTCGACAGCTTACATCAATACACTGACAAAACTCAAAAATCGGTTCCACAGAGTTCGGCCTAATAAGCCATCTGCAGATTTGTTGCTTCAACATGACAATGCACGCCCTCACATAAGTCTGGTAACACGGGAAGCAATCAACAAATTTGGTTGGACTGTACTGCCCCATCCTCCTTACAGCCCTGATCTGGCTCCCTCAGATTTCCATCTGTTTGGACCATTCAACAAATTCCTGCGTGGGACACACTTTGACAATGATGAGGGTGTGATCCGTGCAGTTAAAAAATGGCTACGCGAGCAGGACAAAACTTGGTACAAACGAGGCATTCATGACCTAGTTTCGCGTTGGCGTAAGGCAATACGCTTGGACGGAGATTATGTTGAAAAATAGGTAGTGTAAAGGGGATGTTCAGCTACAATCTGTGAAAATTTCACACATTTTGCCCGAATAGTTTCCGAGAAAAAAATTGGTGTGCATTACTTTTTGACCTCCCTACGTATAGTGGCTCTGTTGCAACCATGACGCATTACGTGTTTCTTGTTTCAAGTGCGCTAACTTCACTGTTTAACAATTCAAGAGAACACACTTGACTCATCTGTTGTTTTACTACCATCCTTCCACATTGCAACTATGTTAACACCACTGTGGCTTACGTTCTTAGGGGCCGGCATACTGAGTGGACGTAATTTCGAAGCTAAGGGAAGATAATTTTCTAAATTGCTGCAACATGTTAACAACATGATTATTTCCCTTCGCAGTAATTTGAAAATCGTGTGATGTGAACAGTACAGGAGAACACATATTTTAAAAATTCACGGGGAATTAATCACGAGCAAATTAACGTTCAAAACATAATAGGCTGTCCCATTAAGGATCGAACTCATGCCCCTTTGTACAGCGGATTGCCACAAAACATGTTTTAACGAACTCTGTCAACTTCTAACTCGTCACTATAACATAACGATATCCAATGAGCGTGGAAAGGTGGAAGTACTTGGAGTAAGCGATGGACAATTTTAAGTGGATAATACAAGTGGATAATACAAGTGGATAATACAAGTGGATAATAATAAAAATACATGCAAAGATTAATTTATTCATGCGTTGGAGGAAATCTTTAAAACATCACAGCGATGTCAGGCTTAAACATTCATCATCATCAAGTACCATGCCTGCTGGCGTGGGGGATCATGTCTCTTCACAACTTTCGATCTCGACAATTATTTATCATTTCTGTTGTTGACCTTCTGCCAAGCCATTCTCTTAAGCTGTCTGGTATCTTTTCTCTTTGCTTCCCTCTATCTCTTCGTCCCTCAATTTTCCCACTTGTTACAATATATTACAGCTTTTCTCTTCTCATTACATGGCCAAAAAATGATGATTGTTTCTTCCTAATATTGGAAATTAGCTCTCTTTTTCATATGGCCTCTTTCAGAACGTTTTAATTACTCTTCTTAGCCGTCCATGGTATTGTCAACATTCTTCTGTAAAACCACATTTCTACAGACTCCAGTGAAATTCTTGCCTGTTGTCCTACTGTCCATGATACACATCCATATGCTAAGACTGGCTCTACATAACATTTAAGAACTCTTTTTCTTGTTTCTACTATCAAAATCGGGTGCGATTGAATGCGATGATCATCGCACAATAAGCCTGATGAGTCACATGACTAAGATATTACTAAGAATCATCATGCGAAGAGTGCGAAACAAAATCAGTCCAGAAATTAGCGATGAACAGTGTGGTTTTGTTAGAGATAAAGGAACAAGCAATGCCATTTATATCATAAGATCTTTAGTAGAAAGAGCCATAGAGGTGAAAACAGATCTATACCTATGCTTCATAGATTACACCAAGGCATTTGATAAAGTAAAGCACCAAGAAATAATCAAAATTTTAGAAAACATAAACGTAGACAACAAAGATCTAAAAATAATAAAGAACATGTACTGGCAACAAACAGCGGCCATAAGAAATGGAAACCAATTGGGTTTTCAACCAACCTCAGACGGAAGATGTACAAAAGATGTGAGATGTAGAATGGCTCAGGCAAAAGCAGCTTTCCAAAAAATGAGGAAGATACTATGCAATCCATTTTTGACAATAGAAACAAGAAAAAGAGTTCTTAAATGTTACGTAGAGCCAGTCTTAACATATGGATGTGAATCATGGACAATAGGACAACAGACAAGAAAATCACTGGAGTCTGTAGAAATGTGGTTTTACAGAAGAATGTTGAGAATACCATGGACAGCTAAGAAAAGAGTAATGAAAATGTTCTGAGAGAGGTCAAAGCAAATTTCCAATATTAGGAAGAAACAATCATCATTTTTTGGCCATGTAATGAGAAGAGAACAATTGGAATATATTGTAACAACTGGAAAAATTGAGGGACGAGATAGCTGCCGAGATCGAAAGTTGTGGAGAGACATGATCAACTACGCCAGTAGGTCCTGTACTTGATGATAATGACTGTCAAAAGTGGATTGCATAGTATCTTCCTCATTTTTTGGAAAGCTGCATTTGCCTGAGCCATTCTGTTCTGTTGTACATCTTCCGTCTGAGGTTAACAAAGTTCCCAAATATTTAAATTCATTTATCTGCTTTAATATTGTTCCCCTTGTCTTTATTTTGCACTGAGGTGATGTCTTTTTCTTTGTTGCTACCATTACTTCTGCCTTTTTGCTTTCAATGCTTACACATTAATGGAAAGATAACCAATAACCTAAGATACGCTGATGATACATTACTACTAGCAGAAAATCCTGAAGAACTACAACAATTACTTAATGAAATAAACATGACAAGCAAAAAATATGGACTAGATATGATTATCAAAAAGACTAAAACTATGATCATAAGGAAACAAAATTCTGAAGACCTACAAATAAATATCAAAGTTGAAGGAATACACCTGGAGACAGTTCAGAGCTACAACTACCTTGGGCATACTATAGCCAGTGATGGAAAATGTAAAACTTAAATAAAAAATAAAAAAAAGAATAGGAATGGCAAAAATTAATTTTAATGCAATGAAAAATATACTAACATCAAAACAAATAACACCAGAGCTAAAACTAAGAATAGTAAAATGTTAATGTTACATCTTCTCAATATTCCTGTATGGTGCAGAAACATGGAGATTAGACAGGAAAACAGAACAGAAAACTGAAGCGTTTGAAATATTGATTTATATAAGAATAGGTGGAATTGGATGGAAAGAAAAGGAAACAAAAGATGAAGTTTTAAAACAACCAAAATAAAAAGAGAACAACTGAACACATTTAGATTAAACAAATGAAACTTTTGGGGCATGTTAAAAGACACAACACAGCCTACTAAACGTAAAATAGGAAGAGAAAATACAAGGTGGATGAGGCAGAGGCAGACCAAGACTAACATGGACGAGTAACATCAATACATGGACAAGTTAGAATATGACAATCTACACCATCAAGGCAAAAGACAGAGTGGAATGGTGCTCCAAGGTAGACAACCTTCGATGAGGAGACGGCACTCAATGATGATGATGATGATGTTGGATATAACAACTAAAAAGACGTTAAAACAACAAACTAAAATTTTTTATGTATTTTCAACATTCCTTTATGGTGCAGAAATACGGACATTAAATAAGAAAATAGCAGAACATTGAAGCCTTTGAAATGTGAATATATAGGAAGATGGGAAGAATTGGGTTGAATCAAAAGAAAAGAAACAAGGGATTTCTGAATAAGCTGAAAATGACACAAAAACTACTTTACACAATTCAGAAAAGAAAACTGAAGTATTTGGGGCATTTAAAAAGAGACTTAAAACGTTACTACAAGAGGTATTTGAAGAAAAGGTACAAGGCAGACGAAGCAGAGGCAGACCAAGACTAAAGTGGACTGATAACATCAACAGAATGACAAATTAACCTTTGACAGCTTGCACCATTAAGACAAGAGAGAGAGAAAGCAAAATTGCGAGCCAAATAGTAGCCAACCTTCGATGTGGAGACGACACCTAATGAATGAATGTAGCTACATGTTAGCCAACCTTCGATGTGGAGACGACACCTAATGAATGAATGTCGCTACATGGTAGCCAACCTTCGATGTGGAGAGGGCACCTAATGAATGAATGTCGCTACATGGTAGCCAACCTTCGATGTGGAGACGACACCTAATGAATGAATGTCGCTACATGGTAGCCAACCTTCGATGTGGAGACGACACCTAATGAATGAATGTCGCTACATGGTAGCCAACCTTCGATGTGGAGACGACACCTAATGAGGTTGAATCTAGGAACTCAACGTGTGGGAATACAGACATAATACTTTCACCAGGTACAGGTGTTGTGTCATTGATTGCCATTGTTGTGTTTGTAATGTGGATATTCTCGTTTTGCATACACTAAATAAGACACTAAATAAGACACTAAATCAGACTGTCAAAATAACTACTTGTATATAAATGTTAGTTCTTCGGCGATCAGCTCTTGCTGTGCGTTTAGAATCATTCAGACACCACTCAGTCCAACAAATGTTCCTTGTTGCAGTGTCCTCATATTCCAAGTCCGGCTTGCTGCCGGGGTTACTCAAAAAGTGCTCTGTGTTTTTTCACCGTGAGCTGTGTTTTTCATCCGTATCGTGTTTTGATATTCCGATTGCTGACGATGAACGATGATATCGTATGTTGAGTTCGACAGTTCAGCTGCGTTCGCTTTCGGTGCCGCTTGGCCTTATGTTTTTTGGCGTGTGCTGTAGCTGTTATGATGATGACTGCAGCTGCCTTTCTTTGTTTGGATCCTTCAATGCGATGAATATTAATTCAGATGATTCCACAGGCACGGGCGGTTGAGCAGTTATGGATTTTAATTCGTTTTTAGTGTTACCGGGACCTTCGACTAACCATAACCACAACCATAACCATAACCATAGACGACCAGCATGGATCACGAACAAGAGGTCTTCGCCGGTCTCCCCGCCCCCTCTTTAGTTTGTCATGCAGGTTTGTTTTGCGGGCTATATTTGTGTTCTTATTGTGCTGAGATACCTAGATGCAAGAACAATAAGAAAATAACCTTTACTAAGATTAAATGTGTTAGAAAAATGGCAGGAAACAGTCTGAGAGACAAGGTCAGAAATGAAGAACTGAGAAAAAGCTAGGAATAGCCCCCGCCATAGAATATATTAAGAAACAACATATAAAATGTTTTGGCCACGTAACAAGGCAGAGTGATCAAAACACAACACAATGAGCCTTCAATAAGCGTTACGAGAACACCAGACCCAAGGGTCGACCACGAAAAAGATGGATCGATCGAATATTAGAAGCACTAGGAAACATGACAGCAGCAGAAGCGAACAGAAGAGCAAAAGACCGAAAATTATATCTCCACTCAACTCTGAAAGGCAAATCAGGAAGGAAAGAAGAGGTAGAATTGTGTTGAGGGTGCTTCAATCAAGTTGGATGTGCTCTGGAATTTGTCTGAATGCAGTCGCATGTTGCAAAGTCACCGAGTCCTACCTGACCTGTCTTGTGTAGGTGAGCTCCCAGGCCACAGCACCTTGCTCTGAGTGTCATTGCCAGTAATAAGTTATAACGCAGATGATATGGTATGTCTACTTTCCATAATGAAACTACATAACGGCGACATATTTCAGATTGAACAGATATGATTTGGGCACTAATAACTTGAGTTGGCGGGGTTGATTTTAGCATCATGTGATCGAGTCGTTAGTTCTTAAATCTGTTTGTCAGACTTTCTTGATTTAACTTTGATGTAACTTTCTTGATTTAACTTTGATGTAACTTTCTTGATTTAACTTTGATGTAACTTTCTTGATTTAACTTTGATGTACCTTTCTTGATTTAACTTTGATGTAACTTTCTTGATTTAACTTTGATGTAACTTTCTTGATTTAGCTATGGTGTAACTTTATTGATTTAGCTTTGATGTAACTTTCTTGATTTAACTTTGATGTAACTTTCTTGATTTGACTTTGGTGTAACTTTCTTGATTTAACTTTGATGTAACTTTCTTGATTTAACTTTGATGTAACTTTCTTGATTTAACTTTGATGTAACTTTCTTGATTTAATTTTGATGTAACTTTCTTGATTTTTTCCGGTCTCCGCTGGAGAATGTGCAGTATTGAAGATTTAGCTAACAAATCAAAAGTAGCTTGTTTTTTTTTTCTTTTATATCAACTGCTTCTGCCTTAGCGAATAGATCAAAACTATGTTATTTTTTTATATCAACTGCTTCTGCCTTAGCGAATAGATCAAAACTATGTTATTTTTTTATATCAACTGCTTCTGCCTTAGCGAATAGATCAGAACTATGTTATTTTTTCTATATTAACTGTTATTGTTCAAACGAATAGATCAAAAGGAGAAATTTAAAAAATAGGAAAAAAATTGTATGGTTAAAGTTTTAAGTACTAAATGGACGACACAATTGAACGACGTTTCGCCTCAGTAGGCCTTCAACAGGAACAAACAACACACACACATGTGCACACATGTAAGTAAATACAATTAGCCATACAATGCTAAAAGATAAAAATGCAAAAATAACTCAGGCGAAACGTTGTTCAATTGTGTCGTTCATTAATTACGTAAAGTTTTAACCTACCATTTTTTTGTACTCGAATTTTTTTTCCCCATTTCTGCTTTACAATCAGCAATTATGCATTTCTTTGCCTTGCCCCCTTCCCCCATCCTTTCACTGAATAGATCAAAACTAGGCTTTTATATGTCAGCTGGTTTTTGCTTCACATCCATTAGGTAAACAATACAAAACAGATACAAAACAACGAACATGTAATAAGAAGTAAAGTAAAGAGCCCCGTCACGTTAAGTGGCGTATAGGGAATATGGTGTTAGTGACCATACATTTTATAGACCTTCAGCGCATGATTTTTGGGGTAATGTGGTCGGTATTACGCCAGTGCCGCTTTACTTTCCCAGAAAAATCCGGTACCCATTTAAGGCTGGGTGAACCCGGAAGCCGTCGGATGGGATCGAACCCTACCTCTTGTCCTTTGTAGTCAAGTTCGCTAACCACTGAGCTATCGCGGCTCCGCGAACACGTAATACGGAACAGTAATCATCAGCTGCTACTTGTCGACCAGACTTGACTACATGGGAGCCTCGGTAGCCTAGTTGGGAAAAACCACCCCACTGGGCTACATGGGAGCCTCGGTAGCCTAGTTGGGAAAAACCACCAGACTTGACTACATGGAAGTCTCGGTAGCCTAGTTGGGAAAAACCACCAGACTTGACTACATGGGAGCCTCGGTAGCCTAGTTGGGAAAAACCACCCCACTGGGCTACATGGGAGCCTCGGTAGCCTAGTTGGGAAAAACCACCCGACTGGGCTACCGGCGTTGGAACAACGCGTGTTCAACCCCCGCTGGACCCAGAGTGAGTTGTACTCGTGGTTAGAAAAAAAAATCTTCCCAGCCGCTGGCAGAAATGGGTACCAGGGTATTACTCCGGGAAGGTGAGGAATGCCGCCTCGCATCGTGAGTTTCGATGCTTGAAGTGACACTATCCTGAAGCCTCCGAACACTTCTTGGTAGCCGACAGAGCACATATGGGTGAAAACTCCCGTGCTAAGATGCAAGATTCAAGTCTCAGACTTTACTTGACCACATCAATCAAATATTCATGCAGACGATGTTTGATGGTAACATTGTAGCATTCATGCATGTCATTGGTTTAGTGTTACTGTTTGTAGTTTATCAATAGCTCTTGCCCTTTCTCTCAGTGCCTTGACTCCACAACACTGAGGAAAGGTGACCACCAGTAGCATTGGTTGGGTCCCTTCGAGGCAGGGACACAAAATTCTTGAGGCTCGGCGGGACTTCACGGGATGACCTTCATATCGCTTTCTACTTCTTCATTGTGAGAAATAGTTGCACTGTTATGTTAGGTATGTAGCCCTGTGCTTTATATTTTCACATTGTGTGTTTCTTGCTTTTCCTGGTCCCTTTCACCTGTCACCCTTTAGTGATCATTGGTAGCACTGCTACCATTAGAACAGCTGTTGGGGATATTTGCACACAGACTCCTCTTTCATTTTGTGATGGAGATACGTCAGAGGAGCACATTTTTACAGGCGCTCTGCTGGTAAATCTTTAATGCATAAAACCTCATGTTATAGCAACATATCTATCTATCTATTGGATTGTAATTGTGCATTGTGTCAGATGTGATTGGTCATGACTGAGGCTGTCAAAGCTGGCTCATGACAGCTTCCGTAAAATAGCTAGCAAAATCCATTCTTGAACTTTGGAAATTGTAACATTAAGCAGAAGATCTTACACAAACCAAATGTTAATAAGAATAAGTTCTTTTTTATAGTAAACATTGGAATGTTAAGCGTGTGTTTGTGAATTTGTCCAAATGTTTTAATATTTTCTTCATGATAAAACTCAAGATTTTAGAAAAATCATCATCTGCCTAGTTTGTTACTTATTTTCACATAATGTTTGATATATTCTTCAAATACACAATTAAAGATGATATATTTTTGTTGGACACTGCTAAGAGTATTTCTGTCCTTCATCGGCACAAAAATTACTTCCAATAATTGCTTACTACTTTATTATTTCTTTTTTCTTCTCCGCTCAAACATTATTTCTCTTCCACGTCCGCTCGTAGATTACTCACCTTCTTTCTCAAATTATAGACTACACCTTTTCTTTAACTCATTAATCGTGATATCGAGTTGGTATACTCTTTTCATCGTGATGAAATCCTCTTATAATAGACACAGCGTCTGAGTTTTCTGTCATCATTATGTTATGTTACAGAACTCAATGTCTAAATCTTGAAAATGGTTCTCAAAAATAGGATCGTAGAATCTTTCTATAACAAGCAAAAAATATGGACTAGATATGAATATAAAAAGACTAAAACTATGATCATAAACAAAGAAAGTTCTCAAGACCTACAAATAAATATCACAGTTGAAGGAATTCATCTGGAGACAGTTCAGAGCTACAACTACCTGTGACATACTATAACCAATGATGAAAAATGTAAAATTGAAATAAACAAAAGAATAGGTATGGCAAAAAGTAATTTTAATGCCATGAAAAATATACTAACAACAAAATAAATAACAGCAGGGCTGAAACTAATAATAGCAAAATGTTACATCTTCTCAAAAGGACGAGTAACATCAAAAGATCGACAAGTCTATGACAACCTGTACCATCAAAGCAAGAAATAGAGTGGAATGGCGATCCATGATAGCCAACCTTCGATGCGGAGACGGCACTCGATAATGATGATGATGATGATGATGATGAAATCTTTCATCATTTTGCCAAAGAAAACGACCCAAAAGCACACAGTCGCTGCGAGTTGAAGATTATACTTCAGAGGAGACCTGAGCACTTGTGGACTTGTTCGATGAGCACGGAGGTTGACCTGTCGACTAAACTAAGCTAATACATTCATTATGAATATGTAAAATACAGTGAATTAGAAGAAGTCTCATTAAGGGAGAAATATAAGTGAACTGCGGCTGCCAAAATTCATAAAAGATTATGTCGAGATGGTTCTCTTTGATTAGACTTGATCTATCTATCTATCTTTCGTTCGCCTGAAGTATTGTCTATATCTGCAATGTCGTTTCCTGTATAAATGTCTATTAGACTTGATCTATCTATCTATCTTTCGTTCGCCTGAAGTATTGTCTATATCTGCAATGTCGTTTCCTGTATAAATGTCTATTAGACTTGATCTATCTATCTATCTTTCGTTCGCCTGAAGTATTGTCTATATCTGCAATGTCGTTTCCTGTATAAATGTCTATTAGACTTGATCTATCTATCTATCTTTCGTTCGCCTGAAGTATTGTCTATATCTGCAATGTCGTTTCCTGTATAAATGTCTATTAGACTTGATCTATCTATCTATCTTTCGTTCGCCTGAAGTATTGTCTATATCTGCAATGTCGTTTCCTGTATAAATGTCTATTAGACTTGATCTATCTATCTATCTTTCGTTCGCCTGAAGTATTGTCTATATCTGCAATGTCGTTTCCTGTATAAATGTCTATTAGACTTGATCTATCTATCTATCTTTCGTTCGCCTGAAGTATTGTCTATATCTGCAATGTCGTTTCCTGTATAAATGTCTATTAGACTTGATCTATCTATCTATCTTTCGTTCGCCTGAAGTATTGTCTATATCTGCAATGTCGTTTCCTGTATAAATGTCTATTAGACTTGATCTATCTATCTATCTTTCGTTCGCCTGAAGTATTGTCTATATCTGCAATGTCGTTTCCTGTATAAATGTCTATTAGACTTGATCTATCTATCTATCTTTCGTTCGCCTGAAGTATTGTCTATATCTGCAATGTCGTTTCCTGTATAAATGTCTATTAGACTTGATCTATCTATCTATCTTTCGTTCGCCTGAAGTATTGTCTATATCTGCAATGTCGTTTCCTGTATAAATGTCTATTAGACTTGATGAAAGTCATTTCTTTTCTCCAACTTATGCTCCTTTTTCTGCGCTTTCCTGCAATATCCAAGGTATCACATGACAGCATTACTGGCATTCAGTGAAGGTATCACATGACAGCATTACTGGCATTCAGTGAAGGTATCACATGACAGCATTACTGGCATTCAGTGAAGGTATCACATGACAGCATTACTGGCATTCAGTGAAGGTATCACATGACAGCATTACTGGCATTCAGTGAAGGTATCACATGACAGCATTACTGGCATTCAGTGAAGGTATCACATGACAGCATTACTGGCATTCAGTGAAGGTATCACATGACAGCATTACTGGCATTCAGTAAAGGTGTGAGATAATAGCATTGCTATCATTCAGTGAAGGTATCACATGACAGCATTTCTGTCATTCAGTGAAGGTATCACATGACAGCGTTATTGTCATTTAGTGAAAGTATCCGATGATAGCATTTCTGTCATTCAGTGAAAGTATCCAATGATAAAATTACTGTCATTCAGTGAAAGTATCCGATGATAGCATTACTGTCATTCGGTACCGAATTTTTTCTGGGAAAGTAAAGCGGCACGGGCGTAATACCGACCACATTACCTCAAAAATCATGTGCCGAAGGTCTGTAAAATTTATGGTCACTAACACCATATTCCCTACACGCCGCCACTTGGCGTGACGGTGGTACTTTACTTTACTTTACTTTACTTTACTTTTTACTGTGGATAGACGATTGTGGCCTACATCAACCGGTAAGATACATGATGATGATGATGATGGTGTTGATGAAGATGACGATATACCTGCATTGATTTCGAAGATGTTGGTTCTGTCAGAGAACTACTTGGACTATAACGAAACGAATTCTCAAAAAGAGGCGTCTCCGTTATACCCTTTGCAGATAACAGCATTCTAGAGATTCGCTGCGCTAGAGATAGCTGACTATTAATGTTAGAATGTTAAAAATGAGAACAGAACACGTTCAAGGGCCACTTTCACATGAAGGGCTTGGAAACTGTCGAGGGTATAGGCAAACAATTGCGGTGCTGCGGTGCTGCGGTAAAGCTAGGGAGCAGGAAAGAACGTAATTTTATATTCTTCGTCTATAATGTGTCATCATCATATGACACAGGTTGGCGCAGGCAATCATGTAGTTCCGCGATCTTGTATCCACCGTGCAGCGTATCAATTATGTTCTTAACAGTTTTCCATGCCACGAAACCAAGCTGTCTAGCATATTCTCTTTGTCGTCCGCGATCTCTCTTTCCCTGTATTTTGCCAGTTGTAACCAAATATTTCAACTTTCCTCTTCTCATGATGTGCACGAAAAATGTTGATTGTTTCTTTCTGTTTCTTACGAATTCCCTTTTTGTGATGGCCTCTTTGAGAATTTCCTCATTGGTCTTTTTAGCTGTCCAGGAACTTTCAAACAGAAGTCTTAGAAATTTCTTAGAAATCCCATCTCTATAGCCTCTAATCGTTTTTTCATTTGTTTGTCTACTGTCCAAGATTCGATTACATAGGTCAGATTTGGCTCTATATAGCACCGATGAACTCTCTTTCTCATTTTTATGACATTGATTTGTTGCAAAAGATATTTTTCATTTTCTGAAACGCTATCTTTGCCTGAGCTAATCTGTTTTTTTATTTCTGTGGTGCATCTTCCATCTGATGTTATTATTGTGCCCAAGTATTTAAAACGCTGCACTTGTTTCAGATTTGTCCTGTTTAATTTTATGCTGCATGATGGTGATGATTGTTTTTTCGATAAGACCATTACTTCTGTTTTCTTACTATTCAGACTGAGATCTTTCTTCATGCTTTCTTTCACTATTTTGCCTATAATTTATTGTAGTTCACTCTCTGGCTCAGCTATTAAGACCGTGTCATCCGCATATCGTAAATTATTTATGTTGTGACCGTTGTCTTCAATTCCTTTTTTGTCTACTATTGATCTCATAATATTTTTGCTGCAATGTGAAAACAAATCCTGAGACAGAACATAGCTTTGTCTGACTCTTAGTTTTATATATTGGAATTGTCCTGTTTTGTTGCTAATTTTTATTGCTGCTCTTTGTTATCAGTGCATTTTTTTTTATTCACAGATCTTTGCCATCAATGTTTAATTTCTCCAGCAGATTGATTATTTCCACATGCTTTACTTTGTCAAATGCTTTCGTGTAGTCTATAAAGCACATATATAGATCTTTCTTTACCTCTATAGCTCTTTCTGTCAATGTTCTCATGATGTATATTGCATTATTTGTGCCCTTTCCTTCCACAAATCCGCATTGTTCCTCACATATTTCTGGTTTTATTTTGTTCCTTACACGTCTCATGATGATTCTTAGTAATATTTTCGTCATGTGGCTCATGAGACTAATAGTGCGATGGTCTTCACAATCAGTTGCGCCTGACTTCTTTGGTATGGCTACAAAGATAGATTTTAGTAGATCTTCGGGTATGTGTCCAGTGTTATATATGTCATTGAGTAGTTTTTTTCTTTAATGCATTATCTCTTTGATTGTTATATTGTCGGGACCTGGAGTTTTGCCTCTTTTCATGTGTTGAATTATATCCGCAAATTCACTCTGCATTATTGGTGGTCCAGTTTCTTTGTTTGAATTTCTGATCTTTCATCATCATAGAGTTGACTGATATATTCTGTCAATGTTTCCATTATCTTCTCCTGTGCCATTATTATATTTCCTTTCTTTGATTTCACACATCGTAAAATTTGACTTATTTTCTTCCTGTTAATTCACTTAACTGATTGTGCATACATTTTGAGTCTTTCTTTTATTATTTATTATTTTTTTTTTCATTTATTTAATTTCGGTTTTAACCATCCTTCCTTTGGTTCTCTGCATTTGTTTGGATCTCTTTGTGCAATATTATGTATAGCCGTTCTTCTTTCATGTGATTTCGTCTTTCGCCCATTAATTCTAGTATTTCTGCTGTCATCCATTTCTTTTTGTTGATTCTTTTAGTCACTGGTATTACTTGTTTTGATGTTTGTTGAATCGATTGTTTGAGCATTTCCCACTGCTTCTCGATGTTCTGTATTTTCTTAATAAAAAAAAGTAAAAAGTACTCTCATCACGCCAAGTGGCTTATAGGGAATATGGCGTTAGTGACCATAAATTTTACAGACCTTCGGCACATGATTTTTGGGGTCATGTGGTCGGTATTACGCCCGAGCCGCTTTACTTTCCCAGAAAAAAAAACCGGTAACCATTAAAGGATGGGTGAACCGGAGCCGTCGGTTGGGATCGAATCCTAATCCTTGTCCTTTGTAGCCCAGTTCACTAACCACTGAGCTATCGCGGCTCCCATTTTCTCAATAGCATTATATTTATTTTGTACAATCGTATTGCACTTATCCCTCATCTGTCTATCTACTCTAAGCATATCTAGTTCTAGTTTCAAATTTCTTTGGGATTTCTGTGTCTTCCACTGTTTTATTATCATTTTTTCTACTTTAATTTCTACCTATAATGAATATTCTCCTATAATGTATTATTCTTCTGTAATGTATTATTCTCCTATAATGTAATATTCTCCAATAATGTATTATTCTGCAATAATGTATTATTCTTCAATAAAGTATTATTCTCCTATAATGTAATATTCTCCTATAATGTATTATTCTCCTATAATGTATTATTCTTCTGTAATGTATTATTCTGCAATAAAGTATTATTCTCCTATAATGTATTATTCTCCTATAATGTATTATTCTCCAATAAAGTATTATTCTCCTATAATGTATTATTCTTCTGTAATGTATTATTCTCCAATAAAGTATTATTCTCCTATAATGTATTATTCTCCTATAATGTATTATTCTGCAATAAAGTATTATTCTCCTATAATGTATTATTCTTCTGTAATGTATTATTCTCCAATAAAGTATTATTCTCCTATAATGTATTATTCTTCAATAAAGTATTATTCTCCTATAATGTATTATTATTCTTCAATAAGTCTGGTCATCCAAGATATAAGATAATAGACAACCACGATGAAGATTTCCTTAATTCTGTTTTATTCTAAGTCTTCATATAGTCCACAGCTTTGTGCGGTAGCTGACTGTGGCTGGCAGTGTAAACATATGAGCTATAAAGTTTCTCTCTTGATGTTCGTTTCGACATTTCTGCTTTCCGAAATCTGTATGCTAAGGACACGGTAATAACTAAAACATATATCAATGAATGTGAATTAAAACAGGCGGCAACGTGTGCATATGTCAACTGAGCTAGAAGCTGTCAGTGACTCTTAGCTGATAGTTTTATTGAGTCATTTGGGGGTCATCATCAGTGAACTCCAAACATGTCCATAGGTGCTCAGATCCCCTCCTCAGCAAGTCCTCAGTGCCCAGCGACTGACGACTCCAGTTCTGTGTTGGTTGATAAGTCTTCTTATACGCTCACTAAGTTTCTCGTTTTTGGCTGTGTCCATCTTAACTCCTATTTCTTTCATCCGAAGGAGTGACGTGGGCTCATGGTTTTCGAAGTCCTGTGCCTTTCCCACATCTCCAAGGGCATTGATGACGTCTGCCCGATCCATTGGGTTGATTGCGTAAGCCAGGATCGTGCATTGATTGCCTACACCAGGGTCGTGAGTTGATTGAATGCACCAGGATCCTGAGTTGATTGTCTACACCAGAATCGTGAGTTGATTGCCTGCACCAGGATCGTTAGTTGATTGCCTGCACCAGAATCGTGGGTTGATTGTCTGCACCAGGATCGTGAGTTGATTGCCTGAACCAGATCGTGAGTTGATTGCCTGCACCAGGATCGTGAGTTGATTGCCTGCACCAGGATCGTGAGTTGATTGTCTGCACCAGGATCGTGAGTTGATTGCCTGCACCAGAATCATGGGTTGATTGCCTACACCAGGATCTGTAAACCACAACAATACAGATCACACTCCGCTTCTTGGTGGTGCCTCCAGAAAGAGACTAATCAGCCGAGACGGGCCAAGTGAGTAAGGATCGAGAGGAAAGGCAACCAGGCATTCAAAACACCATGTCAAAGTTGGATGTGTTGGGCCAAAAAGTGCAAATATCACAGTTGTTACTGGAAACAACAACACAGCGCATTTATCGGCCCTTCTAAGGGAAGAAGAAAAAAAAGTAAAGTGCCCCTGTCACGCCAAGTGGCATTTAGGGAATATGGTGTTAGTGACCATACATTTTACAGACCTTCGGCACATGATTTTTGGGGTAATGTGGTCAGTATTACGACCGTGCCGTTTTACTTTCCCAGAAAAAATCATGTACCCATTAAAGGTGAACTGGAAGCCGTCGGTTGGGATCGAACCCTACCTCTTGTCCTTTATAGCCAAGTTCACTAACCACTGAGCTATCGCGGCTCCCAAGAAAAGAAGAAGAAGAGGGATAACTTGCGTCGCGATCGATGAACCAGAACAAAACCGGAGATGAATGACTCCTTTAGCCATCGGATGATCACAAAAAGAAAACTACCTTTCAGCGGATTCCACAGAAAACACTACAAAGAGACAGGTCATCGAAAGCTTTGAGGTAACGAGAGATGAACAGGTTCGGTCATTTCACAGAGGATGTGAGAAAGGTGGAGACAAATAGTAATAAAAGAATATTATTATAGGGGGAAACTTCCGAGGCGATAATCAGCGAACCAATTCAGAGGAAGAGGTATGTTTACAGGACTAGGAAAAAATGACAAATAATCAACAACAGAACAAAAAAAACAAAGAGCAATATATGGACCGAAACAGGATCGAACCCGTACTCAGTGGCACAGCGCCGTGCCACGAAAAGCCAAACGCTGGGGAAGACTGTTACGTGCTGTAAATATACCTCTTCCTTTGATTATGTGAGAAAGGTGCTGTTCTCTTCCATACATCGCTCCAGAGCTGTGTTATGAAGTCGTCCATTCGTGGTCTACAGAGTTTCTAGTTAGACTTGTTTCTCGCAGAGTTCTCTCTCAGTTGTTCTCGCAGTCTTTACATTCTGTTTCTATCTATCTATTGTCTTTTCGAGCCGAAGACGGCATGCCAAACCTTGCATGCCAAACCTTGCATGCCAAAATGGCACATATTGCACAGATCACTGTTTCTAAAGACATTCTGTTTAGTCATTGGGACATTCAAAGACTAATAGAAAGTGTTTGGACTAAAAAGCCGTGGTTGTTGAAGGAGTAAATTGTAAATGGTTCCCATTCCACATTGGTTTGTATGTCGTATATTATTAGTGTCCGCATATTTACATAACAAGCGGCACATTTACAGATGAAGCGGCCAATATCATGCCAGACAGTTCTACATTCCCAGGGGAAAAAACTTCCGGTACCCATTATCAGAAACTGGATGAATTCAACGGTGTGTCGGTCGGAGAAAGAATTGGCTACAAATGTGAATTAAATACAAACAACACATTCAGCAGTGGGGTGCATCATACAGCTAAATTGAGCTCTTACTATTGAGCTCTTACTATTGAGCTCTTACTATTGAGTTCTTACTATTGAGCTCTTACTATTCAGCTCTTACTATTCAGCTCTTACTATTGAGCTCTTACTATTCAGCTCTTACTATTCAGCTCTTACTATTGACTTCTTACTATTGAGCTCTTACTATTGAGCTCTTACTATTGAGTTCTTACTATTCAGCTCTTACTATTGAGCTCTTACTATTCAGCTCTTACTATTCAGCTCTTACTATTGAGCTCTTACTATTGACTTCTTACTATTGAGCTCTTACTATTGAGTTCTTACTATTGAGCTCTTACTATTGAGCTCTTACTATTCAGCTCTTACTATTCAGCTCTTACTATTGAGCTCTTACTATTGACTTCTTACTATTGAGCTCTTACTATTCGGCTCTTACTATTCAGCTCTTACTATTGAGCTCTTAATCCGCTCTAACCTACATTGGGAGACAACCAATGAAATAATTTGCTAATCTGGAAAGTATCTATACCATTCCAGATAACAATTAAAAGGTGGAAGAAAAACGGTGGTATGTCTAGATTATGGAGAACTGGCAACATACATCAAAGTAACGCTACTGCATCAATTGACAATGCTTGATGCTGCAAGAGCTGCTAGAACTAAAGCGTTGTGTTTCCCTCGGCACCTGATGGGGAGTATAATAGGAATTGAAGAGAGTGAGAAAGAAAGAGAGAGAGAGAGAGAATGTGAGAAAGGGGGATAGAGAAAAGAATACACAAACATACGTATATTATACAATAAATATGAACACATCAGTTGCAGGAATACTGTTGTCTGTAATTTCTCTTCATGTTTCAACACTACACATGAACCTCATTCTCTCAACATAAATTACTTCATTTCACAACAAGATAACACTTTCTCTTGTAATAAGTCAACAAATAATTGGATCTGCCTCACATCATTTATTTATTTTTCCATTTCTATTGTTATCAAGATTAAACGTCGAACCTCGATTTCAGTTTAAAATGTACAATAAAAACGACGATTTCTTTTTCTCATTGATGGTACTAAAGAGAAATAGAAAAACTAACATTTCAATATGGACACTCGAAGCAATCTTCACTTCGGTCTTTCCAAGTTTCAATATCTGTAAAGCTTTCTCTCATATTTGGAAATCTTGAGTTTAAAGTCTTGAAAATTAAGTTTCTATTAATGTATATGATTTATAAATGCAATATATACAGTCCACAGCACTAACTCGTAATATTGCCTTTTATTAGGGAATTATAATGATCTTTTTTCTTCGTCTCGTTTCAACCGTGAACATTAAAACCACCTAATGAATCTAATGATCTTTTGTCATCGTCTCTTTTCCAACCATGAACATTAAACCCGCCTAGAGAATCCAATCCTCTTTTCTCACTTTCACGTTTCCAGCCATGAACATTAAAACCACCTAATGAATCCAGTGCCCGCTTGTCATCGTCTCGTTTCCACCATGAACATTAAAACCACCTAATGAATCCAGTGCCCGCTTGTCATCGTCTCGTTTCCAACCATGAACATTAAAACCACCTAATGAATCCAGTGCCCGCTTGTCATCGTCTCGTTTCCAACCATGAACATTAAAACCACCTAATGAATCCAGTGCCCGCTTGGCATCGTCTCGTTTCCAACCATGAACATTAAAACCACCTAATGAATCCAGTGCCCGCTTGTCATCGTCTCGTTTCCAACCATGAACATTAAAACCACCTAATGAATCCAGTGCCCGCTTGTCATCGTCTCGTTTCCAACCATGAACATTAAAACCACCTAATGAATCCAGTGCCCGCTTGTCATCGTCTCGTTTCCAACCATGAACATTAAAACCACCTAGTGAATCCAATGCCCTTTTGACATCGTCTCGTTTCCAACCATGAACATTAAAACCACCTAATGAATCTAAAGCTCTTTTGTCATCGTCTCGTTTCCAACCATGAACGTTAAAACCACCTAATGAATCTAAAGCTCTTTTGTCATCGTCTCGTTTCCAACCATGAACATTAAAACCACCTAATGAATCTAAAGCTCTTTTGTCATCGTCTCGTTTCCAACCATGAACGTTAAAACCACCTAATGAATCTAAAGCTCTTTTGTCATCGTCTCGTTTCCAACCATGAACATTAAAACCACCTAATGAATCCAGTGCCCGCTTGTCATCGTCTCGTTTCCAACCATGAACATTAAAACCACCTAATGAATCTAAAGCTCTTTTTTCATCCTCACGTTTCCATCCATGAACATTAAAACCACCTAATGAATCCAGTGCCCGCTTGTCATCGTCTCGTTTCCATCCATGAACATTAAAACCACCTAGTGAATCCAATGCCCTTTTGTCATCGTCTCGTTTCCAGCCATGAACATTAAAACCACCTAATGAATCTAAAGCTCTTTTGTCATCGTCTCGTTTCCAACCATGAACATTAAACCACCTAGTGAATCTAAAGCTCTTTTGTCATCGTCTCGTTTCCAACCATGAACATTAAAACCACCTAATGAGTCTAAAGCTCTTTTGTCATCGTCTCGTTTCCAACCATGAACATTAAAACCACCTAATGAATCTAAAGCTCTTTTTTCATCGTCTCGTTTCCAACCATGAACATTAAAACCACCTAATGAATCTAAAGCTCTTTTGTCATCGTCTCGTTTCCAACCATGAACATTAAACCCACCTAATGAATCTAAAGCTCTTTTGTCATCGTCTCGTTTCCAACCATGAACATTAAAACCACCTAATGAGTCTAAAGCTCTTTTGTCATCGTCTCGTTTCCAACCATGAACATTAAACCCCAAGAGAATCCAATGCTCTTTTATCATCATCTCGTTTCCATCTGTGAACATTAAAACCACCCAAGGAATCTATTGACCGTTTGTCATTGCTTATTTTCCACCCGTAAATGTTTGAACTATCCAACACATCGTCTGGCTTCAGTTGCAGCTCATGGACGTTTGAACTGCACATGGGAGCCAGCTGTTGATCATCCACATCTCTTTTCCATCCATGAACATTAAAACCACCCAAGGAATCCAGTGCCCTCTTGTCACCTTCTCTCTTCATCCTTTTGTCACTCTCTATCCTGTGTTCGCTTTGAAATCTACCCAGAGAATTTAGAAGTTTCGTTTTCATGCTGTGTTTTTGTTCAGCTAATTTTAATGCCCTTTTCATTCTGTTAGAATAGTCTACGTGAGTTCTTAAAGTGTTTTCTTTATCAACTGTTCCTTCAAGGCGATGGCGCATTTCATTTGATTTCTCATTACTGGAACTCAACCCATTTATATAATGATTATTCGAAATAGTCAAAGCACTGCCATCTTGCAAAGTTTCCGCGTTGTCTTGGAAACTGTCTGCGTTTTGTGAAAATCCATGGACAGCTGTTTGTGAAAGTGAATGGCCAAAGTTGATGTGTTGTAGTTTATCCCCATCATTTATGGTCCGTTTTCGTCGATTCTGTAGATTAGAAGGAAAAAAAAAACAATATATTAAATTCATGTCGATTTAACACGATGACATTATATCCTAAAACAATAAATAAGATTATTACTATGAACGATATATATATATATACATAATCAATCAATGCAATTTAGCATATTTATATAGAGAATATTCAGCGACGGCGTAAAAACGACCACTGTAACATGGTATATTTATATAGAAATCAATCGGCGGTGCGGCGTAACAACGATCGTTGCGACATAGTCTATGAACTAGAATAGACAATTGCAGCCTCCCTGACATTCCACCGGAGATGAGGAGAGTATAAGACAAATTTGACCAAAAAACATCACTACTCTGCTCCGATTGTCATAAATGTTACAGTACAACAAGATGTAAACATCCTCCGACTGTCATCAAATGTTACAGTACAACAAGATATAAACATCCCCCGACTGTCATCAAATGTTACTGTACAACAAGATGTAAACATCCTCCGAGTGTCATCAAATGTTACTGTACAACAAGATGTAAACATCCTCCGAGTGTCATCAAATGTTACTGTACAACAAGATGTAAACATCCTCCGAGTGTCATCAAATGTTACTGTACAACAAGATGTAAACATCCTCCGAGTGTCATCAAATGTTACTGTACAACAAGATGTAAACATGCTCCGAGTGTCATCAAATGTTACTGTACAACAAGATGTAAACATCCTCCGAGTGTCATCAAAGTTACAGTACAACAAGATATAAACATCCTCCTGGTGTCATCAAATGTTACAGTACAACAAGATGTAAACATCCTCCGATTGTCATCAAATGTTACTGTACAACAAGATGTAAACATCCTCCGAGTGTCATCAAATGTTACTGTACAAAAAGATGTAAACATCCTCCGATTGTCATCAAATGTTACAGTACAACAAGATGTAAACATCCTCCGAGTGTCATCAAAAGTTACAGTACAACAAGATGTAAACATCCTCCGATTGTCATCAAATGTTACAGTACAACAAGATGTAAACATCCTCCGATTGTCATCAAGTGTTACTATACAACAAGATGTAAACATGCTCCGACTGTCATCAAATGTTACTGTACAACAAGATGTAAACATCCACGGACTGTCAGAAAATGTTACTGTACAACAAGATGTAAACATCCTCCGAGTGTCATCAAATGTTACTGTACAACAAGATGTAAACATCCTCCGACTGTCATCAAATGTTACAGTACAACAAGATGTAAACATCCTCGGACTGTCATCAAATGTTACAGTACAACTAGTTGTAAGCATCCTCCGACTGTCACCAAATGTTACAGTACAACAAGATGTAAACATCCTCCGACTGTCATCAATGTTACTGTACAACAAGATGTAAACATCCTCCGAGTGTCATCAAATGTTACAGTACAACAAGATGTAAACATCCTCCGACTGTCATCAAATGTTACTGTACAACAAGATGTAAACAACCTCCGACTGTCACCAAATGTTACAGTACAACAAGATGTAAACATCCTCCGACTGTCATCAAATGTTACTGTACAACAAGATATAAATAATTCAAATCTTAAAAACACACAACAACAAGAGGGTTATCTTTGTCTAGACCAACACAACAAACATTCAAAGAGAAGAACATTCATCAAAATCATTCTATAACTCAAACAATATAAACATAGAAAAATTAAACATGATTATCCAAGTTTAACTTTCTATCATAGACCCGCATAAATTCGACAAATCTCGTTATTGAGAGCTTTCCAATCGTATAATAATTAAATTTTCCGCATGAAATCTTTCCAATTGACTGATTCTAATATTGTTTTAAAATTCCAAGATTTGACATTTAAAACTAAAAAAAAACTGCACCATTAGAACTTTCAATTTAAACAATTTAATCAAATTAAGGCAACATATAACACCAGGGCTAAATGTAAGAATAGCAAAATGTGATATCTTCTCAATATTCCTGTATGGTGCAGAAAAATTGATATTAGACAGAAAAACAGAACAGAAAATTGAAGCCTTTGAAATGTGGATTTATAGGAGAATAGGTAGAATTTGACGGAAGAAAAGATACACTATGAAGTCTTAAAACAAGTAAGACTGAAAATAGAACTGTTCAGAATCACCTCAGTGCAAAATAAAAACAAGTGGGACAATATTAAAACAGGTAAATGAATTTAGATATTTGGGAACTTTGTTAACCTCAGACGGAAGATGTACAACAGAGGTGAGATGCAGAATGGCTCAGGCAAAAGCAGCTTCCAAAAAATGAGGAAGATACTATGCAATCCATTTTTGACAATAGAAGCAAGAAAAAGAGTTCTTAAATGTTACGTAGAGCCAGTCTTAACATATGGATGCGAATCATGGACAGTGTGGACAACAGACAAGAAAATCACTGGAGTCTGTAGAAATGTGGTTTTACAGAAGAATGTTAAGAGTACCATGGACAGCTAAGAAGAGTAATGAAAATGTTCTGAAAGAGGTCAAAGCAAAAAAAGAGCTAATTTCCAATATTAGGAAGAAACAAACATCATTTTTTGGCCATGTAATGAGAAGAGAACAACTGGAAAAATTGAGGGACGAAGAAATAGAGGGAAGCAAAGAGAAAAAAAATAACAGACAGCTTAAGAGAATGGCTTGACAGAAGGTCAACAACAAAAATGATAAATAGCTGCCGATATCGAAGTTGTGGAGAGACATGAACACCTACTCCAGCAGGCCCGGTACTTGATGATGATGATGAAATACAGTTCAAATAAGACAAATGAGATTTTAGGGCATGTTGAAAAACACAGTAGCCTACTAAATGTAATCTTGCAAGGGAAAATACAAGTTAAAAGACGCAGAGGCAGACCAAGACTATCGTGGACAAGTAACATCAAAGATGGACAAGTCAGCCTATGACAACCTGCACCATCAAAATAAGAGACAGAGCAGAATGGCGCTCCCTGGTAGTCAACCTTCGATGCGGAGACGGCACTCAATGATGATGAATCCTGAGATGTTACCTGCTTGACAGAGTTTCTGGGTGACATCTCATGGTTTTTTTTTGCGGAAAAAAACACCCCCCCCCCCCCGGCATCCTTTTAAACACTAATTAATTCCTACTCTTCTTTATAGAAAATGCTGAAATGTAATAATCACAAGGGGGATATCAATCAGATACAGCATAGAGGAATTAATCAGAAATGTTCTGGTTTGTAGACTCACAGTAAACAAGACTATAGATTTGATCTCGGAACGTTGATTAACACGGCGTATCTGAATGGACTAGCTGCGCGGATTGATACAAATGCCGGTACATTTATTTACACCACATTAAAGGCGTGTTTAGAAATGCAATAATATATCTAATTTACACCATCATTAAGTGCATGGAATGTTATAAAAATTATCGGATGTATTTCAACGTTTTTTCATGTCGTTTCTGAAATTTTAATCGAATAAGGTATCCGAAATAGGAAGAATTTACTTTATGCCAGGGATGGGCAAGTTTACATGTACTTAGGGGTCTGATGTACGTTAATATAAAAATGTCAAGCTTCGGTTCTGTAAATCTACTGAAGTCCATATATATATATATATATATATATATATATATATATATATATATATATATACATATGTGAGTGTAAAATATATGTACATGTTTGTAGTTATATATATATCATCATCATTATCATCGAGTGCCATCTCCGCAATGAAGGTTGGCTACCATGGAGCGAAATTCTGCTCTGTCTTTTGTTTTGATGGTACAGTTTGTCATAGGCTGGTTTGTCCTTCTTCTGATGTTACTCGTTCATGTTAGTCTTGGTCTGCCTCTGCCTCTTTTACCTTGTATTTTCCCCTCCAAGATTACTTTTAGTAGGTTGTTGTGTCTTTTAACATGGCCCAAAAATCGCATCTGTTTTGTTTGTTATATATATATAAGTATAGATGTATTACTTCGTGTGCATGCACAAGTTATTGTTGGTATGTAGACAACATATTGTTCATTATATGTGGAAGACAGGTGGGACGGAAATGATAGAGAGAGACTGAGAGTGAGCGAAAGAGAGAAGTAGGGATGTGAAGATGAGAAGAATAACAAAAGAAATAGTAAAAACGTGAACGATTTAAGTATAAATAAAGTACTAAATGGAGAGTTAGGCGATTTGCTTTTATTGTAGACTAAATACATGGTTATCGTAAGAGATAACAAAGAAATAAGGAGAAGCTAATTTGTTATCTTCCCTGAATAATACGAAATCCTTGACCCACGTTACTTTCTGATGCCTGGTGGTAAAAAAGTCGTCCAACTGGTTACTAAACTTCAATGCCTTCCTCAATAAAAAAAAATGTGACTACCATCCGCCCAAACCACCACGATACACTTCCCTTACACAGAGCGAAACTAAAGACAATGTTACACTACCCCCACCCCACCACCTCCTTTTTTCTCGCAGAATCGTCGAAAGTATAAAAGGGTTCTGTCCCTAAGTGTCTCATTATCAAAGACGCTTTGACGAATCTTTTCAATTGTTTCATTTTAGTTAACACTGAAAAGCAACTAAATGTTTTTTTTATTTTGAGTGCTCTCTTTTTATTCTATTTTTTTCTTCAGCACAGGGACCAGAGTGTTTAGTAATTTAATTTTATAGTAATTTTTTTTTTTAAATCAGCCTTGTGGGCCGATTAAAATTGCGTGGTGGACCGGTTCTGACCGCGGGCCATAGACTACCATTCATGCTTTACGGCATTAAAATTTAAAAGTTAACTTGTACTTGAAATATTAAATATTGACGCAGCTCTCATGAAGTATTGAATTCCATTTCTGTGCTGTTTCTGTGTTTTTCTGTTGAACCAGAGAACAAAGGCCGCATGTCCTTTGCTAAGTTGCCAAGTGGTGCTCGGATTAATTTTTTTCTTATAATAACTCAGATGGGAAAAAAAACACATCTGCCAATCAAACCTTCGATTTCATTATTTGGAGAATGACAGGTTTTACTCCACTCTAACCCCCCCCCCAACCCTTCCACACACCCCCCCCCCTTCCTCCTCCCCCTCCCCCGTGCTTTTGTGTTGGAGATGACAGACCTAGATGATGATTGATCAATGAAATAGCCTGCTATCACGTTGAGCACATTGCAAGAGACATACAATATGAACATTGATTCGAACACTTATTTTTCTTCGATGTTACATGAGGGCAATAGATGCAAGGAAGAGGAAAGGGAAGGATAAGAAAGGAAAGGGATAATAAGTAAGGAGAGGATGGGAAGGAAAGAAGTTGAGAGGAAAAGAAAGGGGAGTAAAGGAACGGAGTGGAGATGAAAGGAATGTATATGAAAAGAAAAGAAGAATAGGAAAGTAAAGAAAAAGATGGGAGAGAGGAAAGGAAATGAGAGAAAAATATAGGAAAAGAATGGAGAGAAAAAGACAAAAAAGAAAAGGAGAGAGATATAAAAGAGGAAAGAAAATTAGAGAAAAAGAGAAGGAAAGGAGAGAAAACTAGAAGAAATGAAACAAGAAGAGAAAAATAAAGGAAAGGAAATGATGGAAAGCAAGGTGAGAAAAGAGAGGAAAGGAAGGAGAGTAAACGAAATGAAAAGAAATGAATGAACCGGTGAGAAAAGGAGAGGAAAGGAATGGGGATATTTGATATATTCTTATTATTTTCCTGTCACTGATAGAGAGATAAAATCAGGAAATGTTGATCTCTGTTAGGGCAACAACGAACTTCGTAGTTATGTCTTCATCCGTGTCTTTGTTACCAAAGTGTATAGATGGCCCTTTTCGTCTTGTCAGATGGTCTAGTGGAGGCTATTGTATATATGGCCCTTTGTGTCTTGTCAGACGGTCTAGTGGAGGCTATTGTATATATGGCCCTTTTCGTCTTGTCAGACGGTCTAGTGGAGGCTATTGTATATATGGCCCTTTTCGTCTTGTCAGACGGTCTAGTGGCGGCTATTGTATATATGGCCCTTTTCGTCTTGTCAGACGGTCTAGTGGAGGCTATTGTATATATGGCCCTTTTCGTCTTGTTAGACGGTCTAGTGGCGGCTATTGCGTATTTTTTTAAGGTTTTGTTTTTGTTGAACAGCTACTCTCGTGGCTAATTCTACCAATGTTTGACAAACACACACGGTCACAGAATGAACAAGTCAGGCTCGCTGATCCACAGGGTTTTCCATCCTTTTTCATGAGTCTTTCCTCTTCTAAGTTTTGCTTTAGCAGAGTCTCAAATGATGTTATACCGTTCCTCATACATGTTCTCCATGATGTGCGATCACTTACCAGATGTTCCCAGTCATTTTCACAGACGGAGACGTCTTTCAGAGATGATTTGCAGATATCTCTATATCGTAGTTTAGGTCTGCCGATTTGTCTTCTTCCGTGTATTAGTTCACCATATAGTACTTGCCTAGGAATGCGCTTTTCTTCCATTCGCTGGACATGCCCCAGCCATCTTAGCCTTCGACTTCTGAGCATCGACATGATTGTTGGTGTCTTAGCACGTTGCAGGACAGTTAAGTTGGTTATTTTAATCCTGCCATTTGATGTGCATTATTCTGCGGAGACATTGCATGTGGAAGACATTTAGTCTTTTTTCCTGGTTTGAGTTTGTTGTCCAGGTTTCAGATCCATATAATAGTGTGCTAAGCACACAAGTTTGATATATTAAGAGTTTAGTCTTCAGTGTTAGCTTCGTGTTGTTCCACGCCTTTTCTGTGAGTTTGCCGAAGGTCATAACTGCCTTACCAATTCGACTGTTTATTTCATCCTCCAAGAGAAATGGTTTTGAGTAATTGTGGATCCAAGATACGTATCTATATGGATGAGATAATCCATCACATTAACATTATACTCAAATAATCTCTCAGGTAGACTTCGTAACTTCAAAACGCACTTTCTGAAAGCGAGAAAATGTCCACAAATTTAGGAAATCTTTACAAACATTTTATTTTTATAATTTAGATATAAAATCATACTTCTGTCAGCAACCCTCAGGGAACAAATGCCCCGAACTCTCCGCTTAGGGTCGCTCATAAAAATACACCATTCTGTCATATTTGGACGTTCGTTTTTTTTTTTTATATTGTCTCTTTCTGTTGGAATTACATTTCACTGATAGTAAATCTTCAAATTTAAATGCTTTTTTAATAATCGTGAGTACTTATGTTAGCAAAAGCTTTCCAGTTTATAATTAGTTAATTTGTTCTAGAATAGGAAAGTTCTGGTTAAACTCCACAAGATCATTGTCTGTCATCCCTGAATAAACTGTAGGGACAGATAAGTTTCAAAATTGTATTAAATTTTCTACACAAATTAGAATGAATTAGAAAACTGTACTTAGATTTTTAAATAAATAAGGTTCGACAAAACTGCACGTCTTTGGATGATAATCTATGTTAGAAATTGACATTTACACATTTGTGAAGGAGCTTTACATGCTGATTTACGTATCAAAAAGTCATGGCTTTGTTACTTCGTCCACACCGATTCTTCAACAAAATAAACATTGATAAAAAAATATATCGGAGATGCCATAAACAAGGTTAGGGAAATATAAAAGGGTAAACTAGGGATGGATGGAAAGAAAAAGAAAACAAACGATGACGTCTTAAAACAACTAAAATGAAAAGGGAACAACTAAACACAATTCAAACAAGACAAATGCGATTTTTTGGGCCATGTTAAAGACACAACAGCCTAATAAAAGTAATATTAGAAGAGAAAATACAAGGTAAAAGAGGCAGAGGTAGACCAAGAGTTACATGGACGAGTAACATCAAAAGATGGACAAACCAGCATATGACAAACTGCACCATCAAAGCAAGAGACAGAGCAGAATGGTGCTCCATGGTAGCCAACCTTCGATGCGGAGATGGCATTCATTAATGATGATGATGATGATGATGATGATGATGATGATGATGATGATGATGATGATAATGAAACTAGGGAAAGCTGATAAATCTGATATTTTTGTCTTGTTATGGACCCAGAAGTCTGTGAGCTGACTCCCTTTGGCCCAATGCCATGTAATGGTGTCTGCATGTATTTTAAAATCCCCTTGTAATTCCCAACAAGGTGTTTCATTTATCAGGTTCTTGAGGATGTAGAGTTGCTCTGATGTTAGTAAGCTTTGGACAGTCAAAAGGAGAATTTCTACTGTTTTCATTTCGGTGTTCACAGAGCGGACATGCTGGAGTTTGTTTTCGTTGTATTCTATTGATAGGGTTGTTCAATGGTACATCACCGGTTCTCAGTTTGAAGATGATGGTTTGGTCTCATCTTTTTAGGTTGTTATTGTTGGCATGGGGTTTGGCCTCGCCATGTATTTTTTTTTTCTTCGTTCCCCAGCTTTTACCTCTGATAAAGTCCATAGAGACTAGGAACTGAATTTTTCGTGTTAATCTATTGTTTCCCTGCAGCCGTGTGCACAGGGGTCCCTCGCCGCACAGGCAGGTAACTCCGACTTTGGAGGTACTCATATTTTTTTTCCGTCGATGACGTTTCAAGCCGGGCCTCGCTGCTGAGACCAGGGGTGGTTGCCGCAGAGAGAAATCATAAATAAAAATCCAACCGGTGTAGCCGGGATTTGAACCCACAACCTCTCTGTCTCGAGTCCGGCGTCTTGCCTCGAGACCAACCAGTCTCATGTATTTAAAAAGCTTTCGCCCTGTTTTTCCCATGGCCTTGTTTCTGGCTTATTTATGTTACTTCCTAGCGCCGGTACGGCTGATTTAGAATAAGTAAGTATCACCATATTTCTTTTCTTTGATATATGGAATCAAACAAAGTATTTAGGCGGTACACTGTTTCTAAGGCTGGTATTTCTGCTTCAGAATTGTTGCAGACTTCACCACATGTTCTACATAGTTCTTCTGCTGTTCCATCTGGGTAATGTATCAAAGCCTATATCCAACTTTGTAGGTTTCCTTTGTGACCGGACCATCAGTATAAACATGTATCAAGTCATGTGGATTAGTATCAACGGTTTTCTTTGCGACGGTTGGTTTTGATAATGGGTGAGCATTTGTATCTCATCATCATCGTGTGCCTTCTCCGTAACGAAGGTTGGCTACCATGGATCGCCATTCTACTCTGTTTCTTGCTTTGATGGTGCTGTCTGTCATAGATTGACTTGTCCATCTTTTGATGTTACTCGTCCATGTTAGTCTCGGTCTGCCTCTGCCTCTTTTTACCATGTATTTTTTCCTTCCAATATTACTTTTAGTAGGCTGTTGTGTCTTTTAACATGCCCCAAAAATTTCATTTGTCTTGTCTTAATTGTATTTAGCAGTTCTCTTTTTATTTTCAGTTGTTTTAAAACTGTATCGTTTGTTATCTTTTGTTTCCATCCAATTCTACCTATTCTTCTATAAATCAACATTTCAAAGGCTTCAATTTTCTGTTCTGTTTTCTTGTCTAATGTCCATGTTTCTGCACCATACAGGAATATTGAGAAGATGTAACATTTTGCCATTCTTAGTTTCAGCCCTGCTGATATTTGTTTTGTTTTGATAATGGATGAGCATTTGTATCTATTCTGTCTTATTTTTCTACACAGATTTATGGGTTTATGTAATTTGCATTTGTGACAGTTCTTTGATAACTCTTGATAAACGTGGCAATAATTTCATGCATTATCGGCTGACAATTTGTTTAATTAAAATTATTTTTTTATCATCATAATTATTTTTCTAATTCTTATATTACAATTTTAATTATATTTAACATTATTTATTTGCAATACTTCATGACTGTCACAGCCATCAACAGATGTAGGATAAAATGAGTATATTAGATGAGAGATCACAACAGCTAGGACTAAAGATTAATAGAGATAAGACCAACATTATGAGAATTAATGCAGTTGACAATAATCAAATAAACTAGGAGAAATACCTCAACTAGACGTAGAATCTTACATATATCGGGCAGTAATATAGATAAAGAGGGAGGAACAGAAAATGATACCAAAATAAGGATATCAAAAGCAAGAGGAGCTTTCATTGCACTGGGAAACATATGGAAATCCAAAGAAATTAGGTTAAATACAAAAATTAAAATGTTCAACTCAAATGTTAAGTCGGTCCTATTATATGGCTGTGAAACATGGAGAATAACAAAACTGATAATCACGAAGGTACAGACTTTCATTAATGGATGCTTACGCAGAATAAAGGGATGGAAATGACAGGACAAAGTCACTAACGTGGAATTATGGAAATGTACCGGTCAAATACCAGTGGATAAAGAGATACAGCGAAGACGATGACAATGGATAGGACACACACTACGGAAGCCAACTGAGAGTATTACACAACAGGCCCTTTTTTGGAATCCCCGGGGGAAAGACAAAGAGGAAGACCAAGGATTCTTGGAGAAGACAGATCGAAGCAGAGATGAAGATGATGGGGAAGACATGGAATGATCTTAAAAGAATTGCAAAAACAGAACGACTTGGAAAGTGTTTCTTGAAGACCTATGCTCCACTGGGAGCTAAAAGGTAGAAGAAGAGAATTCACGACTGTTAATATTATTATTCTTGATTGTTATTAACATTATTATTATTATTAGAGTCAAACCAGGAAAAAAGACTAAATGTCTTCCACATGCGATGTCTCCGCAGAATAATGCACATCAAATGGCAGGATAAAATAACCAACTTAACTGTCCTGCAACGTGCTAAGACACCAACAATCATGTCTATGCTCAGATGTCGAAGACTAAAATGGCTGGGGCATGTCCAGCGAATGGAAGAAAAGTGCATCCCCAGGCAAATACTATATGGTGAACTAGTACACGGAATTGGAGGTCATAATATAAATAATCTAAGGTATGCTGATGATACGGGTGTCCGGTTAGCGCAATCGATAGGCGGTTGGCTTACCACGGCAACAGCCGGGGTTCGTACCCTGGCGAGGACACCTGGGTTTTACTAATTCCCTAAAAATTAGTGGAGCCGCGATAGCTCAGTGGTTAGTGAACTGGACTACTACGGACAAGTGGTAGGGTTCGATCCCAACCGACGGCTCCGGGTTCACCCAGCCTTAATGGGTACCGGATTTTTCTGGGAAAGTAAAGCAGCACGGGCGTAATACCGACCACATTACCCCAAAAATCATGTGCTGAAGGTCTGTAAAATATAGGGTCACTAACACCATATTTCCCTATACGCCACTTGGCGTGACGGGGGGTACTTTACTTTTTTTTTATGCTGATGATACAGTCTAATCGCTAAGAGTGAAAATGAGTTACAAGAAATGTTGGACATTATAGTGTAAAAAATAAAGCAAAAAAAAGAACTCAGTCTTAATGGCAAAAAGACAGAGGTCATGGTAACAACAAAGAAAAAGACATCATCTCAGTGCAAAATAAAAACAAGTGGAACAATATTAAAACAGGTAATTGAATTTAAATATTTGGGAATTTTGTTAACCTCAGATGGAAGATGTACAAAAGAGGTGAGATGCAGAATGGCTCTGGCAAAAGCAGCTTTCCAAAAATTAGGAAATACTATGCAATCCATTTTTGACAATAGAAGGAAGAAAAAGAGTTCTTAAATGTTACGTAGGTCTTAACATATGGATGCGAGTCATGGACAATAGGACAACAGACAAGAAACTCACTGGAGTCTGTAGAAATGTGGTTTTACAGAAGAATGTTGAGAATACCATGGACAGCTAAGAAGAGTAATGAAATGTTCTGAGAGAGGTCAAACCAAAAAGAGAGCTAATTTCCAATGTTAGGAAGAAACAATCACCATTTTTTGGCCATGTAATGAGAAGAGAACAACTGGAATATATTGTAACAACTGGAAAAATTGAGGGACGAAAAGATAGAGGGAAGCGAAGAGAAAAAATAACAGACAGCTTAAGAGAATGGCTCGGCAGAAGGTCAACAACGGAAATGATAAATAGCTGCCGAGATCGAAAGTTGTGGGGAGACATGATCACCTACGCCATTAGGCCCGGTACTTGATGATGAGTACACGGACAAAGACAAATCGGCACACCTAAACTTCGATATAGAGATATCTGTAAATCATCTCTGAATGACTTCTCCATCTGTGAATATGAATTGCAATATCTGGCAAGTGATCGCACATTATGGAGAGCGTGTATAAGGAACGGTATAGCATCATTTAAGACTGTGCTAAGGCAAAACTTAGGAGAGAAAAGACTCATGAAAAAGGATGGAAAACCTTGTGTATCAGTGGCCTGACTTCATTCTGTGACCGCGTGTGTGTGTCAAACATTGGTACAATTAGCCACGAGAGAAGCTGCTCAACAAAAACAAAACCTCAAAAAATACACAATAGTCTCTACTAGACCGTCTGACAAGACGAAAAGGGTCATAAATTATAGTCAAGTAAATTGTTCATTCCCATTTACATCCTGATGCTTGACATTGGTGACCATGTTCTTCCTTTGGTTTCTACCCGATGTCATTCCTGTGTAGTCCTTTTGTTAACATTAATTAACGCCATCTTGGTAAGTAGAGTAAAGAGCCCCATCACACCAAGTGGCGTATAGGGAATATGGTGTTAGTGACCTGTCACACCAAGTGGCGTATAGGGAATATGGTGTTAGTGACCTGTCACACCAAGTGGCGTATAGGGAATATGGTGTAGTGACCTGTCACACCAAGTGGCGTATAGTGAATATGGTGTTAGTGACCTGTCACACCAAGTGGCGTATAGGGAATATGGTGGTTAGTGACCTGTCACAACCAAGTGGCGTATAGGGAATATGGTGTTAGTGACCTGTCACACCAAGTGGCGTATAGGGAATATGGTGTTAGTGACCTGTCACACCAAGTGGCGTATAGGGAATATGGTGTTAGTGACCTGTCACACCAAGTGGCGTATAGGGAATATGGTGTTAGTGACCTGTCACACCAAGTGGCGTATAGGGAATATGGTGTTAGTGACCTGTCACACCAAGTGGCGTATAGGGAATATGGTGTTAGTGACCTGTCACACCAAGTGGCGTATAGGGAATATGGTGTTAGTGACCTGTCACACCAAGTGGCATATAGGGAATATGGTGTTAGTGACCTGTCACACCAAGTGGCATATAGGGAATATGGTGTTAGTGACCTGTCACACCAAGTGGCATATAGGGAATATGGTGTTAGTGACCTGTCACACCAAGTGGCGTATAGGGAATATGGTGTTAGTGGGGAATATGGTGTTAGTGACCCGTCACACCAAGTGGCGTATAGGGAATATGGTGTTAGTGACCTGTCACACCAAGTGGCGTATAGGGAATATAGTGTTAGTGACCTGTCACACCAAGTGGCGTATAGGGAATATGGTGTTAGTGACCTGTCACACCAAGTGGCGTATAGGGAATATGGTGTTAGTGACCCGTCAAGCCAAGTGGCGTATAGGGAATATGGTGTTAGTGACCATCATTTTTACAGACCTTCGGCACATGATTTTTGGGGTAGTGTGGTCGGTATTACGCCCGTGCTGCTGTACTTTCCCAGAAAAAAATCCATTACCCATTAAGACTGGGTGAACCCGAAGCCGTTGATCAGGATCGAACCCGGCCTCTTGTCCTTTGTAGTCCAGTTCACTAACCACTGAGCTATCACGGTTCCCTTTAATTAAAAATATCTTCCTTTTTATTGAATTATTATTAATACCATCACCTTCATTATCATATCATTAGTAATAGTTGTAGTAGTGGTGGTATTATTATTAGACTTAGTAATCTCATTAGTAGTAGTGATTGTTTACTGAAATTTAAAAAAAATAAAACATACACATTAAAAAAAACCATGACTAAAACGGATTTTAATCAGCACAACACAGAAAATATACACGTTGATGTCGAAGTAGATGACAAGAACTTAGAAAGAGTTTAAGAATATAGCTTATCTTGTACAAATTATGGAAAATGTAAGACAGAAATAAACAAACGAATTGGAATGGCAAAAAGTAATTTAGCAACCTGAAAAATATATTTACATCAAAGAAGATAACATCAGAAATAAGATAAATATTTGTAAAATGTTATATCTTCCCAACATTCCTGTATGGTGCAGAAAATGGACATTAAATTCTTGTTTCAATGGAGCAGAAAAGTGAAGCCTTTAAAATATGGATCTATAGAACAATAGGTATAACTTGTTGAACGGAAAAGAAGTAAAATGAGGATGTTCTAAATCAGCTGCAATGGAAATTATAAAACTACTTAACATAATTCGAAAAAATAACACATTTTGTAGACGTGTGAAGAGACATAATACCCCACAAAAAGTCAACTGGGAAGAGAACGTAAGTTAAACGAGGCACAGGCAGACTAAGCCTATAGTAGACTGATAACATCAGGAAATCAACATGCGAACCTATAACAACGTGCACACCATCAAGACAAGAGGTAGTCTGATGTGGCTTTCCATGGTAGCCAAACTTCGATATGGAGACGGCACTCACTTAATGAAATGAAAAAAAAAGCAATATTTTTACAGCTTACCGTCATTTCCGAGTGTGCCCATAATTTTCTTTGATTTAATGGGACAGAAATTCTCACTGCAGTCGTTACGATGTGTTCGGTTCAGGTTTTTTATTTTCTGTTGAATGATTGTCTAATGTTATGACCTTAAATGCACAGTAAAAGAAAATCTGGTTGTAGCGGCGCGTGGTTCAAACACGCAAACAGATTTTAAGTGAGAATCACAAACAAAAGTGGCTGAAGAATTGACCAAAAAACTGCTTTTTCTTCACTCCTTCTCATTTCCCTCAAAGCGTTCAGAGGAGAATCGTTAGCGGTACACTTCTGTTCGCCTCTTCTGCTATCATATTTCTTTACTTCTAATATTCCATCAATTCATCATTTTCGTAGCGACTCCTGAGTCTTGTGCTCTCGCAAAGTTTATTAAAGGCTTCAATTCATTCCGAGCTGTGATCGCAGCCTTATGCTATAGTCATGGGAAAGCCTTCGCGAAAAGACATTGCCTACGAAGCTATTTTTTTAGTTAGCTGAATGGCAGTGTTCCCTAGCGTTTTGTTTTTCGTGGCAAGGCGCTGTGCCACTGAGTACGGGTTCGATCCTGCCTTGGTCCATATTTTTTTCTGTTGTTGACTATTTGTCATTTTTTTTCCGAGTGCTGTAAACATCCCTCTTCCTCTGAATTGATTCACTGATTATCGCCTCGGAAGTTTCCCTCTATAATAATATTCATTTATTATTATTTGTCTCCTCCCTTATTAAAGGCTTGTTGTGTCGTGTTTCGTATTTCTGTCTTATCACGTAGCATAACCATTGTATCTGTTTTTTTTTATGTATTCAGTGTTAGGAACATCTCTTAACTTCTTTTCTCAGTATCTCCTTTTTCATCTTAATTCTCAGGCTGTTTCCTGTTATGCGTCTGACGCGTGTTTCATTTCCGTAGTAGCTATTTTTGACAGAAGAGTAGTCAACTGTGTACATACAAAAGCAGAGCCAAGCCATTTTATGCTGGACAATTTTATTAATTTATTTATCAGCTGTTTGTGTGATTTATTTTTAGTAGTATCCAATGAAACACTAATTTCTTCATAATCGCTGTTTTGTGTCAATCCCATGAACTGGCAATAACAATATCAGCTCCTTGTAATTATTTCTGGCATCATTCATGGCATTTGAGAAGAAAGATTGACTGAATTATTTATGAAGGATTGTGGGAGGTTTCTGGGTGGTTTTACGCGTATTTTAAGAAACTTGAGTTAATATTTATTCTTGTAGTTAATCACCTCTAAATTGTTAAGTTATTTATCCCCAATGTAATAAATTTTAGTACAGCATAATAATTCAGCATAATTAAAATTGTTACATTTAGAAGAGTGTCATAATTCAGCAAAGTTAACGTAGAATTTGTTACATTTAGAAGATCGTCATAATTCAGCAAAGTTAACGTAGAATTTGTTACATTTAGAAGATCGTCATAATTCAGCAAAGTTAACGTAGGAATTGTTACATTTAGAAAATCGTTATAGTTCAGCAAAGTTAAAGTAGAAATTGTTACATTTAGAAAAGTGACACAGTTCAGCAAAGTTAACATAGCAATTGTTACATTTAGAAGATCGTCATAATTCAGCAAAGTTAACGTAGAAATTGTTACATTTAGAAGATCGTCATAATTCAGCAAAGTTAACGTAGAAATTGTTACATTTAGAAGATCGTCATAATTCAGCAAAGTTAACGTAGCAATTGTTCATTTTAGTATAGCACAGTAATTCACTAAAGTTTTGTTCCTATTTTTATTTTCATTGATTTATCATTAGTTTTACCATATATATGTTCATGTCATCCAGCACTCGTTTTTTTTTTCAATTTAGGTAACTTACCCATATTTTTTTTATAATTTGTCTTTTCTTACCTGTTTGTGATTTATACGCGAAAATACAATTTGACGAACATTTGAATTTGGTTATGCACAAATGTCATTTTTTGCTTCATTTCATTTTTTTTCTTTCTTTTATAAGTTTATATGTTACTTCGAATTTGTATTTGTTTAGTTCTTATATGATTGGCTACCTGCATTAGTTTAGTCCGTTCGTGGAATTTTATTGGTATTTATTTTGTTTCTCTCCACAACGTCATAATTATTTTTTCTGTTATATTCTTGCCATGACTTACTATTTGTGTTTTCTTTAATTTCCATGGTTTTCTAATGGCTCGCTTTTTCCATGACTTTCTTATTAATGATTTTGCCAAACAGAATTGTCCTTTTCATAATTTCTCTCCGCATTTTCGGTTTCACGAGAAAAGAGAGGGGCAGTAACCTTCCTCAACTCATGAAATCAGTCAGGAATGGCGTGACGAATGACGCCTAACAAAAACAGCCACTTTGTGAGATCGTATTGAAAAAGTGATAAAAATTAAGCTAAAAAAACTTAATGTAATAACTAATATCAAGTACAAAAAAAGCTAATTATAGTAACAGAAGTTCTGTAAAAAGGGAGAAACGGAAAAGGAAACGTTGCAAAAAAATGGAAATAGAAAAAAAAGAAGAAACTGCATGAAGAAAAAGAAGTATGTGACGACAACAGACAACACATAGAAAAAAAAAAACCAGCTCATTGTCCCTCGTGATGTCACATTCGTTGGAACTTATAATCTGCAAAGAAATCATTAAGTCATGTTCTTTTTTCATTTGTGTTCTTGAAATCATGTATATAGGTCTCTCAATCCATTCATTATTTCACGTTCCGTTTTACCATTTGTGTTCCTGAAATCATGTATATAGATCTCTCAATCCATTCATTATTTCACGTTCCGTTTTACCATTTGTGTTCTTGAAATCATGTATATAGGTCTCTCAATCTATTCATTATTTCACGTTCCGTTTTACCATTTGTGTTCTGAAATCATGTATATAGGTCTCTCAATCCATTCATTATTTCACGTTCCGTTTTAACATTTGTGTTCTTGAAATCATGTATATAGATATCTCAATCCATTCATTATTTCACGTTCCGTTTTACCATTTGTGTTCTTGAAATCATGTATATAGATATCTCAATCCATTCATTATTTCACGTTCCGTTTTACCATTTGTGTTCTTGAAATCATGTATATTGATGTCAGAAACTGGAAAAAGGGGGGGGGGGGGAGAGAGAGAGACAGCAATATTTTGAAAAGACTATACGTAGGATGAGTCAGACCAGTCCTATAGTATGGAGTCACAGCCTGGGCTATGGCATCCAAATCACACCTTAGCAAAATTAGCAGAACACAGAATCAAGCTGCCCGTATCATCACTGGCGATATGATATCTATACCTATCAAGACTCTAGAAACAGTAACAGGTTTACAACCCTTAGATGACAGACGGGTCACTAAAGTATTGCAACAAGCGGAGAAATATAGAAGGCTCCTTAGCCACCCCATGCACCAAAGAATAACTGGTTCCGGAATTGTACGACTAAAGTGGAGCAACTTCGCTGCAATTGCCAATGAACTAACTACTGGAGACCCAGTTACTTTCCCAAACAATATGGAAACCCTTGGGCCCATTTGATACGTCTCCTCATGGAAAACATAAAATACCAGAACTTAAGGAAAATATAATAGGAAACATGAAAAAAGGCAGCCAATCAGACACAGAAAGAAAACACGTAGCAGAAAAACACATACACGATACCTACCCAAGGACTCTTGGTCCCACATATACACAGATGGCTCTGCTACAAATGCCACCAGAAATGGAAGAGGATGTGTGTTCTTGACGCTGAATAATCAGGGCGAGATCACCAAATCAATAGCTACTGGAAAATTCTCAAACAACTTTAAAGCAGAAACTGAGGCCATCAGAGATGCTGCAACACTTGCTACTCAACACAAAAATAATATGCACAATAAATTAGTGATTCTGACTGATGCACTGTCAGTATTATCAGCTCTTAAAAGCCCCAAGAACAATGAACTAGATGACTTGAGAGCAACCCTGGACCAACTATGCAATAACTTCCAGAGAGTAGTCATTCAGTGGATACCATCACACTGTAATATACACGGAAACGAACGCGCAGACAAATTAGCTAAAGAGGGAAGGAGATTACCACATGAGAACCATCCGCTCAGTTATGATGAAGCCAAATCCATCCTCAAGGGTCAGTTCCATGAAAAATGGAAACGAGAACACCCAAAGCATAACGAGACTGACGGATACCACCAACTATCAAGGAGGGATCAGGTCATCATACTTCGTCTACGCATTGGCCCCATAGAATGAGGAATCACATGTTCACCAAATTCAAAATAGGTACAACCAGCCTATGCCACTGTACACTGGACAATATGACTACAAAACATGTTCTACAGGATTGCCCCCAGTACACAGACCTGAGAAGAGCAATGTGGTCCACCCCACCTCCCTGGAAGAGAAACTATATGGGGCAATCGATTCGCTTAAACAGACACCTGCCTTCATGAGAGGGTCTGGAATCCTACTCTGATTGAGTCTTGATCGCAGAGATAAAGAGAGAGAAAGAGAAACCATTCTATATTTCATGTTCCGTTTTTCCATTTGAGATATTGAAATCATGTATATTGATGTCAGAAACCATACTATATTTCATGTTCCGCTATGCCATTTCGAAACCTCTTATCTTAATCTCCCCCCCCCCCTTAATTATCAGAAATGAAATAGTTTCCAGCATTTGTACCTCAGTGCACAAGCGAGTAAAAAGACTGGCTTGATTAACAGTTAGCAATCGGGGGCATGATACACGCAACCATCATCACGTCAAGTTTAAAGAGTAAAAACAAATTATCCCCGAGTTTTGATCGCAACCTTATGCTATAGTCACGAGCACACACTCGTGAAAGACATCGCAAGTGATAGCAATATTTTAAGTTGCATAGCTGGTAATGAACCGTAATGCAAGTCTCTCGTGGCAAGATGCTGTCTCAAGGATTACACTTTCGATCCTACTTCCGGCTGTCTGTTATCCTGTGTGTTGCTGTTGGTTATTTGTGAATTGTACCCAGTGTTATAAACATACCTGTTTCCCACATTTATTTGTTGATCTGTCGCTTCAGAAATGTAGTTCGCAATAATATTAATGTGTTATTATTTGCGTCAAGTTAACAGAAAGTGTGTTTTTATATGTATTATTCATTTTTGCTAACTCATTCTTTACTTCGCGTTCTCATTTTTATATCTCACTTTTAAACCTTCAGCCAATTGTACCAGTTTGTGTTAAAATGCCAACAGAATTTGGGTAATTAACTCGGAGGCACAGACAGAACGTGCAAGTCACCTTACAAATAAATGGTGAATATACCTTGACATGGTTCAAGATGCTAATTATTTGGGAAATACAATATCGAGCGATTGAGAAATATGAGACAGATAGAACGAGAAAAATAGGAATGGCAAAATCTTTACCGGCGAATCAATTCAGAGGAAGAGGTATGTTTATAGCATTCGGAAAAAATGACAAATAATCAACAACAGAAAAAAAGCAAAGAAAATATATGGACCGAAGCAGGATCGAACCCGTACTCAGTGGCACAGCGCCTTGCCACGAAAAGTCAAACGCTAGGGAACACTGCCACTCAGCTAACAAATCTCTATAATAATATTCATACAATATGAACTATAATAATATCCATTTATTATTATTTGTCTCCAAAATCTTTATCAGATTGTCTGTCCTTTGCTGAACGTTGCACTGAAATAATCATTTTCTAGCCAGATCTGCCACTTCTATATCTTGTCATGTTCAAGTCTCTTTGATGTCTTGGTACCATATTGTGCCTGGTCCACACCTGTTTCATCCTCCTGGAACCATGCCTTCTATTATGATTCTTTCAAGCCCATTGTGTCTTTTAACATGATCACAGTATTTCAATTTCCCCTGTAAGGTATCGGGAGCCGCGATAGCTCAGTGGTTAGTGAACTGGTCTACAAAGGACAAGAGGTAGGTTTCGATCCCAACCGACGGCTCTTGGTTCACTCAGCCTTTAATGGATACCGCATTTTTTTTTAGGGGAAGTTAAGCGGCACGGGCGTAATACCGTCCACATTATCCCAAAAATCATATGCCGAAGGTCTGTAAAATGTATGGTCACTAACACCATATTCCCTATACGCCAGTTGGCGTGACGGGGGTACTTTACTTTTTTTTACTGTAAGGTATTGATTATAAGCGAGTTCTCTTCAACTTACATGTCTTTCGATATATTTCCGTTTCCATAATTCATTATCCAATGTATCCTAACAACTTTTCTCTAGCGTATTGTTTCGAATGAACAAATCATAGATTCAATTTTTTTGTATGGAGGTAAAGCATGGACACTATATAAACAGAGAATCGTTGGTTAAATTCTTGGTAACCAACTACATTAACCAGCTTAGGTTGACGTTAACAATAAAAACATAGTGACATGCACAATCACCGGTTCAATGATTGGGCTCCAAGGATATAAACAAGAGCACAAGATAGCAGGACAAATTGGGACAAAAACAGGTATAAGAGAATCTGGCGCAGAAAAGTCAGGAGAGTAGGTAGTGTGAGCAGTCAAAATAACTGTCAAGTTTATAAACTGAAAGTAAAACAGGTGGGAGACAGACAGGATTTATAGTTTAGATGGGCCCGTCTTTCATAAGTAGTTGGTTGGTTGCGTTCACCCGATGACTAAAGTATTCTAGAGTATCGTGGTAGACTAGAATATTCCTCTTCATCATCAGCCCTTACAAGGACGTAGTGGACGTGTCTGCGTTGTGTTGTGGTTTGTAGTATAACTGTTATATTTGCGCCTTTCGGCCCAACACATCCGATTTCAGCACAAAATTTTTGAGTACCGGGTTGTCTTCCCTCTTCGATCCCTGCACGCTTGGCCAGACTAGGCAGGTTAGTCAGTTACTGGAGGCACCACGGAGAGGTGGAGCAGGGTCTGGATGGTTTTGGTTCACCGATCATGAGGGTTTGGGAAAATGGACGGTAGTGGAGGTGACGTTGTTTCTGATCAAATAACTTACCATTGAAACACAAAAATAGTTATATTTCAAGGAGCTTCCATCAACCTTCTCTTGCTTATACTCTCCGACTTCAACTCGAAAATAGAAAAGAAAGCAGTTAAATTCCGCCCTAAAAAACAAAATCTTGACAGCATTATCTCATTTATGGAGTTTGACGGCGGGACTTAGGATGAAACTCGAAATTGAACCAGCCATCGAATACATAAAGAAACAACAGATAAATTGGTTCGGCCACATAACAAGAGAAAAAGAACTAACAATGACTCAAAGAGCCATAAACAAACGCTACGAAAACGCCAGATTAAGAGGAAGACCGAGAGAGAGATGGATAAAGGGAATACTAGAGTCACTAGGAGGGATAACACCAGAAGAGGCCAACACGAAGAGCAAAGAATCGCAGATTGTATCTCCCCTTGACGCAAAAGGCAATAGAGGAAGGATAGAAGAAGAAGAGGAAGAAGACGGAGGGACCTAGAGGATCTGAAAATGAAAGCCTCTTGTCTAGTGCTGTTACCACGAAGGTGGGTCAACGATTTTATTTCACCCCCGACCCCGATTCTTGATTCGTGATCCCTCCAGTGCCGTTATACAGCACATAGGACTCGTTGAATCTCTCGCCAATTGTCTCTATTCTAGGTGAGCTGTTCAATTATAGAGAATGAGTCTATGTCTACCAACATTCCCTCTTTTGTTAGAGTTCTTTTCATTATTTCTGGGGGTCATCTTCTTTTCCTCTGACCTGATGTTTCCAATTTGAGAGCTGCTTAGTAATTCTCAGGTCGTTTCATCTAAATACATGTCCGACATATGTCCGTCAGAACTTCCGGCCAATATGCCGGATAGGAGGCAGGAACTATTGAGGCTCAGTTTGAAAAGCGTTCCTTGTTGCAATTTCCTCATATTCCAAGTCCGGCTTGCTGCTGGAGTTACTGAGTGCTCTGTGCATACCGTGAACTGTGCTTCATTCGGACCGTGCTTCGATATTCCGATTACTTACGATGAATACTGATATAATGATATCGCATGACGAAGGATAGTTCAACCGTATTCACTTTCGATGCCGCTTGGCCCTATGCCTTTTGCGTGAGCTATAGCTGCCTTTCTTTGCTTGGATCCTTCAATGAGATGTATTTTAACTAGGATGATTCCACTGACAATTGCAGTAGAGCAATTATTTATTTTAATTCGTTTGCAGTGATACCGGGGTCATCGACTAACCATAACCATGTCCGTCTTTTAATAGTAGACGAAATAAATTGTTGCGTGTCAATTTCTCTTAATCCAGCATTTGTCCTGAAATCATTCTATTTAAAGCAAAGTATCTTTCTTAAGTATTTGTCTTCAAATGCGTTGAGTTATTTTCTCAATCTCCTTGGTCGTTTTCCAGCCTTCACACAAATCAGCGAGGGTGGATAATGCGTTTTCACCCAGATATATAAAAAAAAAAACATCTTTTGAATCTATCGCGATTCGAACCTGCATTCTCTTGGTTTTGAGACACAAGTTAACTATTCGACCACCTGTCTATGAGTGGTTAATGACTACTATGCGAACATAACTGAATTGATAACTAATGAAGTTTTGAGACACAAGTTATCTATTCGACCACTTGTCTATGAGTGGGTAATGACTACTATGCGAACATAACTGAATTGATAACTAATGAAGTATGCACATTATCTCAGGGTACATCATCCCATGACAGCATTTAAAAGATATTGCTAAACACTGCAAATGGTTAGATTCACCGGAAGCGATAATATTCTATATAGTCAGACTTTAGTTAAGTTGAAATGGCTAACAGAACTCTACTCAAGTATTCTAACCAGTGACCGAAGATTGTTCCGCACAATCAGACATTCCCTTTGTGTCTCAATCCCACTCAATCAATTTCTATAAAAACTCAATCATTTCAGCCGGCTAGATGTAATATTCATGGCAATAGCTGCAGGAAAAATATATTTCTACAAATAATTAACAGAAAGATAAATTAATACATTAATTCGAAACTCTACTATAGAGAACACATTTTGAAATATTTTATCTACACAAAAATTCAATTAAGCCGGATTGGCATATCTTGATATTACAGAAGATGTAAAGTCGTTTGTTTTTTAAGTATCTCGTTACGTGGTTAATATCTTCTCCAGTGGCCAGTAAATTGCTTTCCTAATTAGCCTATCATTAAATAAAAAACATGAAATTGGCGTAGCCGTATTGTGTCGTAGCTTACAGCAAGTTCCTGTATATAAAGCTTTCGGCTCAACATATCCGACTTCAGCAAGGTATTTATGGGTATCAGGTTTGTTGTTCCTCTTTGATTCTTACTTGCTTAACAGGACTGGTTAATATGTTTCCATATCTACCGTTTCTTGTTAAGGTGAAGCATCTCGGTGAGTTCTGGTTCATCAACCATACCTCAAACGGTCAGCTATGAGCCATGTAACACATTCAGTACACCCAATGCCCACCGTCTTGGCTGCATACAATTAGTATGGGAGGATAATGTCCCTGCTGATATTTTCACCCAAGAACTGTCCACACATTTATGAATGGTTTGATCAACATTTCACCCTCTCGCCCTAGTCTTTAAACGAGAACTGTCCACACATTTATGAATGGTTTGATCAACATTTCACCCTCTCGCCCTAGAATTTAAACGAGAACTGTCCACACATTTATGAATGGTTTGATCAACATTTCACCCTCTCGCCCTAGACTTTAAACGAGAACTGTCCACACATTTATGAATGGTTTGATCAACATTTCACCCTCTCGCCCTAGACTTTAAACGAGAACTGTCCACACATTTATGAATGGTTTGATCAACATTTCACCCTCTCGCCCTAGACTTTAAACGAGAACTTTGTCTGTGATAATCAAATTCAGAAGTTGAAAGAGCTTCTAGTTCATTTCAGCCGACAAAAGGTCATTATAGTTGAGATTCGAACCCCAGCTACCTAGTCAGCAAGCAATTCCACAAACACTCTTCATTTAATCAGTGTCTCTCTTTCTACCTCGATGCAAAACAAGGACGTCATTTCTTGAAATAAAGTGACACAGAATAACGTTCACTGTTTATGAAATGTGTCCGTTGGTTATCGAGTCCGTTAGATGAGCTACTAACTTCAATAATAAAATTAACTTACCGTGTAACCATGTAACTAACTCACCGTGTAACCATGCAACTAAATTAACGTGTAACAATGTAACTAACTTAACGTGTAACCATGTAACTAACTTAACGTGTAACCATACAACTAACTTAACGTGTAACCATGCAACTAACTTAACGTGTAACCATGTAACTAACTTAACGTGTAACCATACAACTAACTTAACGTGTAACCATGCAACTAACTTAACGTGTAACCATGCAACTAACTTAACGTGTAACCATGCAACTAACTTAATGTGTAACCATGCAACTAACTTAACGTGTAACCATGCAACTAACTTAACGTTTAACCATGCAACTAACTTAACGTGTAACAAGCAACTAACTTAACGTGTAACCAAGCAGCTTACTTAACGTGTAACCATGCAACTAACTTAACGAGTAACCATGCAACTAACTTAACGTGTAACCAAGCACCTAACTTAACGAGTAACCATGCAACTAACTTAACGTGTAACCATGCAACTAACTTCACGTGTAACCAAGCAGCTAACTTATCACACATATAGTGACAGAAACTAATTGCTATTGTGTTGTGTTGAATACTCCATCTTAGATGAGCTCAAATGAAAAGTAAATACCAAGTAAAAATTCATGCACGCCAAACAAGATGGACCTGGCAGAGAATTCCTAAAGAAAACCTACAAATAAACCCAAGCAAGAAAAACTCGCTAGTCTGAGGTAGGTATTCAGGTAGAGGCAACAAGCCACTCTGCCTTGCAGGAAGGTCCAGAGAAAAAAAAAACAGTAAGGAAGTAGGAAATGTGTACTAAAGTCAGAATCCTGGACGGTAAGGTGCACAACATAGTGCAACAAGACTTGATACGAAGACAGATGGCATGATCCCAAACTTAGGAAACGTAGACCTTAAATGACTTGTTTTAAAAATATGATGCTAAAGTTATGTTATCCTACTCAACATAGTGTAGCAGGTCGATTACAAACAGACCGAGATTCAATAACCAAAACAGTTTAGATTTAATCTCACAAGTCTCATGATTTTACACTCAACAAAAACATATCATTTCTTTGAACTTACTCGTATATTTAACCAAACAGCTAATTTTGTACTTTTATGATCAGCTTGACACGAAGTAAATCTAAATTATTTTCTATTTTTGATACCAACTAAAAAATTGATTAATGATTTCACAGCAAGTCAAGCATGAACAAGGAAATCTCACTGAAACACGAGCCCGACAAAACAATGATAATTTATTGAATGTGCTTTCTTATCCAGTTTATCCTCATCCACGCAATTTATTGATTTGTAGAATAAAAGATGAACTATCTGGATAAACAGACGATATCATATTTGTGAACCTGTTGTATGCATTATCTCTCGTGATTTATAGGCGTCTAATCAATATCGGAGTAGAGACTAAGAAGCGAAACTGAATCTTTACTCTAGTTGCAGTAAATTCATCATCAAGTCGCATGCCCTTTGAGAACGTTGCATTCATCACAACCCGCCAGAAAGAATATCTGTCTTTAGCCAGATATCGCACAGAAAGTTGCATTCATCACAGCCTATCTAAAAGAATCTCTTTCTCTAGTCAGATCTCCCACATATGTCGCCTTCACCACAGCCTATCTAAAAGAATCTCTTTCTCTAGTCAGATCTCCCACATATGTCGCATTCACCACAGCCCGTCTAAAAGAATCCCTGTCTCTAGCCAGATCTTCCACATATGTCGCATTCACCACAGCCTATCTAAAAGAATCTCTTTCTCTAGTCAGATCTCCCACATATGTCGCATTCACCACAGCCCGTCTGAAAGAATCTCTGTCTCTAGCCAGGTCTCCATCTTCTGTTGTCAGGTTCATAATCTCTCTATTGTCATGTGAGTCTATGCCTCCTGGTTTCCATTTAAAGCTTGCACCGTGGCTGACACACTTCGTCTTCGGTAGGCTAATTTTAAAGTGAATTTATTTATTAATTTTTTTTTTAGAAAAAGGCTCCCTTCACGCCTTGCTAGGCGTATGGGAAATATGATATTAGTTACAATATTTTTTTATTGATCACGGCATATGTTTGATTGATGTGGTCGGTACCACACCAGGCCGCTTTTTCTTACCAGAACAGTCTCTAATACCCGTTTTTAGAGGCTGGGTGAATCCCGAGGTCTTGTCAGTCGGCAAAAAAATCCGACATTTCTGATAATCGAACTCGAACTCTTCTAT